>CAEGAD010096076.1:0-57686 GCA_903067055.1 Poeciliopsis paucimaculata | reverse complement strand
GTTTCTTAAATCACAACCCGTTTTAAACATCTACGTATTCAATCCAGGTTTAACCATAATGAGTTTTCATGCTTTTCTAAATATTACTAACTGATATTGTACACACAGCGACAGACTAAAACAAGGCACACTAATATTTTAAGATAAATGCATGGTTTATTGTAGTAATAACCAAAAATCCAATCAGATTTTTCTCAGCCAGCTTTCTTCAGAGTGAAGATCCACAGGTTAATCAGCAGGGAGGATCCTGCCTCAGGCATTAAGCAAGTGACTTTAAACGTCCTTGTGTTGTGAGGTGCGTGGCTGTGTTTGTTCCTGTCAGGGGGCCACATGTTCCCAGTGTTTTTAACCCCCAAGTAAAACATAGTCAAGCCTTGAAACAAGGCATGTGTTCACTTCCCCCTCCTTTAAAGTGCATTCTTGTGAAATTGTGGTAAACGCCATGTGCTGCATACAAATTCAGTCACTTATGTTAAAAATCTTCACAAGAGCATTCTGATACAAAAATAACACACAGAATGGGGAGTCCACATGGTGGAGGACATCTGCTAGAGTTTTTGGCCAACTATTGTATTCGGGGTGTGGACATGTGTAGCTGTGACGACCAGTTGCTACAACAGTTCCACCTCCTGACGAGATGAAATCACGTGCTGGTGTCTGATAGGGTGTCCAGCATCACGTCGCTCTCGTACATGTCGCACTCCAGCGTTAATGAGAGCCGGAGAGGCGTCTCCAGCATCATCTTCTCCTGATTGGACGCCGGCGTCTCCAACATCGACAGGTTAGTCTCTTCCGACCTTGGCGTGGCTTGAAGGTCAGTCGACTCCGATGTGTTCAACATCTTCATCAGGGCTGGGGTGTTCAAGCTGCCTCGTACTTTGTCATTGATGTCGGTGCCTTTTTGAAAAAAAATACATTTTGGAAATTTGCAGAATTAATGCAAGTATTGTTCATATTTATTGTTTTATATGTTTTTATGGGTATTTGAATTCAACAAATGAACTAAGGTAAAACCATTGCTAATATTTTCCTACAGTGCTTGGTAGATATTCTAGAAATGATTTTATAAGTCAAAATTATATTGCTACTTATGATAATTATAGCAATATAATTGAATGTAATGTAATACTTACATGCTGTAAATACCACATATTTACAGAATGTGATAGAGTGGGAACACCTTTAAGAAACAATCTAAGACTTTACTACCATAGCTAATCGTGCGGCCCTATGAAATCTGTTTTATTACTTTACTGATATGGTTTTTTTTCTGAACTTCACTCCCTTTTCTCTGTTTTCCATTCTAACTGTATTAATTATCCAAAAAGTGTGTAATTATGGATTGAATGGACAACAAAGCAGAAATCGAAGGACTCTATCTAGCCATCTAAAATCATTCTTAGCACATTATATCTACATGTCTTACATTAATGTGAAAACGTTTTACATTTTATTTTCTTAAAACAGCTTATTAAAATATGAAGTAAATTTTGTCTTTCAGACCAAGTAAAACTGCTGAAAATATTCAAGAGTAAAAAAAAATATGTATATGCATGTACTTATTTACTTTCAATATAACACAAACCTATATATGCATCCGTGTCCCCGATGTACATCTCAATACAATGGCCAAGCATCGTCACTGAGAAAGTGTCGTCCCTTTTCAAACCCAGTGCCTTTCATAGAAAAGAACAAAAAACACACAATAACTCTGGCAACAAAAAAACCCAAAAATTAATCTACATCAATCCAATCCCAAGCTACTTTTTATACCTCTGTTAAAACTGTAACCAAGTACAAATAAAAACATTTTATGAATGTTCTGTAGTTTACTTGAAAAACCTGATTGGGGAGCACATTACTATAGATACTTGTTCAAGCTAAAGTGGTGTGATGTACAGGTTCTTACTTTCTTTCACACTCAAAACAACCTCTCTGGTTTTCACAACAATGAACTATCAACCACAATGAAACTCCGCCACATTGAGAAGTCAAACTCTTTTAAACTCACCGTGTGAAAGTAGTCGATAGCACTTTCAAAGTCCCCCATGAGGCTGTGCACGTATCCTATGGCAGAATAGGTGGAGGCATGCTGTGGGATCAACACTAGAGCTTGACGATGGTACTCCAGAGCCTGGTCATACTTTCTAAAATATTAAGCATGTTTCAAAAAGATGTTATTCAAAGACTGAATTTAATAAGCTAACACAGAAGGTTGACTAGTAGTTAAGTCCTGTATTTATCATATGACACAAAGGATTTGTTCAATACCTTCGACTGTTCAAGTTTCAATTTTTTTAAACAAGGATGCTTTTTTTCCCCCACAGCCTCAGAAGCTTAGCAGTTAACAGATTAAAAAGAAATCTATAGTAGGTTCAATTACAGCTTACATGGTCTTGATCAGTTTACATTAGGTCATAAAAAAAAAACAACACAATTTAATGACTGTGTACGTACTTTAGTTTTCTACACACGTGACCCAAGTTGTTCAACAAAGGCTCCCACTTGTCCACGGTAACCTTAAATTAAGTCAAAAAACAAATTATAAGTAACGCTTATGCAGAACTTGAATTTTAACGTCACGTATTAAATTGAAATGAATCACCTCATTCCCTATGGCTTTGATTTTCTCCATTGCATCCAGAAATAACCTTTCTGCCGTCTTCCACCTGCACCAGTCGAGGAGGCAAAACATGCAGATATTTTATAAAACAACAGCTGATGCTAGCAACATTTGCAGAACATTGTTTGGTTATTTCATCAGCAGTGGCAAATTCAGTAAATATCAAAAAAAGCTGCACAAAGACTAAAATTAACTTTAAAAAAATAGATCTATTAGGAATACTGTGTCTTGTTAGATTAGAGCAATATACTCACTCTCCATTTTGAAACGCAACCACGGCCACCTCATGTATGACAAAAGGGTCTTCTGGGGCGATACTAAGCGCCTGGCTGAAAAACCGTTCTGCAAGTTTGGAGTTGTTAGTTAGACCGTACTCCAGCCCGATGTAGAGCATGGGTAAGTGACATCTGTGGAAATCAAAAAGATTTAATATAGAAGGAACACATGCGTATTGTAAAAGAAAGTAAAACTTGGCAGAACAAAAAAAAAAAAAAAGAGAACCACGGTTAACCCTATCCTAAATAATCTGTTAAAAGTGATCAGGAGTAGCCATTGTAATGGGTCTGAGTTTGATATCATTTTGTGGAATTGAGCAGGAAAGCTAATGATCCAATAAATCCAAAAAAGATTTCTAAAAATGTCTCTTTCTTATACATCCCTTGAGGTATTTAAACTTGCTTTGTTGTTGCCTTTAGCGTATTTGTGCAAAAAAAAAGTCTGAGTACTTTGCATAGAAGTAAATATTTTACTAATTATCCCTGCTCAATTGCTTGTTACCACAGAGACCAAACCATATGGCAGCAATTCAAAACATGTAGGCATGAAGGTGTACAGAAGAGAACTTACTGACATTCATACTGACTATAAAAATCAGGGGAAAAAAACAAGATTTGAATGTGACATGATTATTGATGTGAGTATTTCAGAATCTGTTGATCAGCGTAAGAGGCTGGCCTAAAAACAGACAATGTCTAGCAGGAACCAGTTGCTGCCTACCCTTTCATCAGCTGAGCAGCAGTGAAGTATGCAGCCATGGCTTGGTCATGCTCACTTTCCACTGCAAAGGAGTGACCATAGGCGATCCACGCAGGACCATAAGTTCTCTCTAGAGTGGTGGCTTTGCTGCAGGAAATAAAAGTTAAAAAGAAAGCTGACTTCAAGAGGAACTAAGCAACACACCTTTTCTTTTGACTGCAAATACCTACCTAAGGTATCGCCTAGCGTGTTCATTTTTGTTGCCAACCATGAGATAATAGCATCCAACCGCAAACCAGGAAACCTGAGAAAAATGTAATTTAGTTACAAACACAAAAAAGCCATTGCCTGAATTTTTAAAGAAAAATTTCAGAAAAAAAA
This sequence comes from Poeciliopsis paucimaculata, assembly GCA_903067055.1. Lineage (NCBI taxonomy): Eukaryota > Metazoa > Chordata > Actinopteri > Cyprinodontiformes > Poeciliidae > Poeciliopsis > Poeciliopsis paucimaculata. The sequence continues at coordinate 53,707 of CAEGAD010096076.1, read as the reverse complement.
ACAAACAAACAAACAAAAAAAAAACTTACTGGATTGTTGGGGTACAAGTCCACAAGTCTGTGTGAGAGGTAAAACAACTCTGCAATGAAAAAGGAAAAACTGATCAGTCCTATTAACTCTACTAAATGTGGTCTGTAGATGTATACACCCTATGCAAGTTAAATTATTACCATTTGCTTTTCCAAGCTCTACCAATGTTCCTATGTGAACTGGTAAACAGTTGGCATGGAAAGGGTCTTTCACCATTACCCTGAAAGGTGAAAAAGAAAGTAAAACTTGGCAAGACATACTTTAAACAACAACAAAAAAAACAAACACATATCACATCTTCTGAGTCAAAACTAGAGGTTAGAAGTCTTAAACTTCCTGTTTTTATGAAGTGGGGGGAGAAACAACAACCTTCTTACAAACTATCACAACTTCTGTTTCTTCATTGTTTTTGTCAATTTATTGACATTTAGTACTAGCAAAATAACAGGAACTCTGTGACTGCTTATCAAAAAAATGTTTTATGCAAAGTTTGAGTTGAAGTACACATTTTTGCTCAATAACACCAAGTTACTAGGAAAAAAACCCCAAACAATGGACACCTACGTCGATGTGAGTTTGTAGCACATCTTGAAATCACAGTTATAATAATGCCTCTCAGCAAGAGACACGACTACATCCAAGTTGTTTTGGAGACCGTTGACCATCTCCGGCACCACCAGATCGCTGGGCTTGTTATACTGAAGAGGAACAGAAAACAAAAGTGCGTGAGACGGATGTTCTCTGTGAGATAACCAAGAGTCAGATATGGATCTGAGCGAGAGCAAAAACAGGTCTGATAAAGACTTATGAAAATGTGTTACTATTTCAAAACAAAACACACAAAGTCTGACATCTAAATGGCTATTTAGTTGAAACAGAAATAACTGGGTCAAAAAGAGAAAACTGACAAAATATAAAGATAACTTCAAACACCCGGTGACGGTAGTTTGAGGTTAAAATAGCAAATAATCTGTTCCTTTCTAGATGATGTAGATTAAATATTTTCTGTAAAGCAGACTAAAGTCCTCAAGGTCCAGTGTCTCTGCTTCAACACATCTGATTTCAATAATCAGGTCAATAGCAGGACTCTGGAAAACTTGAATGCATATTGAGGGGGTGAGGGAGAACCAGTCATTTGATTCAGTTAGTTGAACCAGATGTACATCTAACTTTGCAGGACATCAACCCTTGAAAACTGGAAGTGACGATCTCTGCTCTGAAGAGTGAAAGAAATCTGTTTCAACTCAAAAATACTCAACACTTTTAGTAATGTCTGGGTTCACAGAAAATGAAAAGAAACAATATTCCAAAAAAACTTTTCTACTTTCCATGTTGAAAAATTATTAATATAAAATAGAACTGATGCACCAATCAGAGTTCAGATTAATTGGATTTGATAGGATATTAAATAGTCATATACAGAAAAACCCATTTTCCCTGTTTTTATTAAATACAACAAAGCTAAGAATTTCCACCATCTCTAGTTTTCAAATGTATCAACCAACATATGTACTTAGATAAACTTTGTTTAGGAATCTGCGTCTTGACACATAAATGGGGGTTATGTTATAATTCCCGAGATTCAAAAAAAAAAAAAAAAAATTATATATATATATATATCTCAAGAAATATTTTTGCAATTTATGTATTATGTTATTTTTTGTACAAACAAAAAAAAAAAATCAAGTGCAGAGCCTCCTACCTTCTTTAATTTGTTCTCAAAAAGGAAGTGTAACAGCTCCTCTTCTTCCTCAGTGCACTGCTGACTTAGAGGAAGCGAGTCCAGGAAGTCCTTTTCTGTTGCAGGAATGATGTTTATGGAAGTGTGAAATCATTATGGAAGTACCAAACAAATATTAGGTGGCAATGAGATTATCGGAACAGATTAACCTCACCTTCCTGTGCCGTCAACATGTGGTGGGATGTTAAAAGGTCAAAGGCTTCAAAGCAGTAGACATCAAGTTTCAAGGCCTCTTTGTAGCTGAAGGTGGCCAGGGGTCTGTTGTCCATGGCATCATAGATTTTGCCCCGCAGGAGGCAGATGGAGCTACTGATCTAACATTTTTCAGAAGGGAAAGAGAAACAGAGGGGAAACTAAATTTGGAAATTAATTTAGTGTTTCTTTTTTTTTTTTTAAAGAAATAACTGTTTAAAAACTGTGGCTTTGTAAATCATTTAATTAATCATTATGCTTAAAAATGATTGATCTTTCATGCTCTGGTGTCATAACAGTTTGTACATTACAGTACTCCTTAAATTTTCTTGGAACAAGAAGATCTGTCCAACCACGGATAGTTGGAACCAAATTATTCAGTAAATTCCTAAAATATTAGCACGGATATTTTAGAGATGCTGCAGTACTTTCTCCAAAATCAGAAGTTCACATGCACCAAAATTAAATGTGTCTAAACACAGAAAAGACAGTTGATAATATTTTGGAAGCTTCAGATAGGTCAATACACAACATAAAAGTTAAGTGGAACCCCAAAAGTATGATTCATCTTTGAGCTAACTCCTTGCTCTAATCCACTCTGCCTATTTGGACATGTTTTAAGTTGGGAATCAGTGACATCTATGCTTGTAAACTCTACTTACTGCACCGCTGTTTAGGCTGACATGTAAGATGTTATATTTGTGGAATATTTTCAAGTCAAGTTTAACTTACAGAAGCAGGTGACATGTCCCATTCCTTTGCAGTTTCTGTCCCGCTGTCGTCCTTTTCACTTTTATCTACTAATTTCTTGTTAATAGGCTCCTCTGCATCCAGGATATCCAAGGCCTGCTGGAACTCTTTGGCAGAATACTAGTTTAAAAAAATAAAATAAAATAATATAAGAGATTCACCTATGTGATCATCCACAATAATACACATGCATGAAACATTTTGCAACTTCCATATTTTTTTTTATTACTTACATGACACCTAGCAGCAAGATACTGACAAGCTCCATATAACTATGTGAGAGAACAGAAATCTCAATTTACGGCTAATCTTTTTTTTTGGAAAAGTTCACTTTAAATGAAGATTGATGTGAAAAGCTTCAAATGCTGCTTACCTTGTCGAGTTTCCTTGAACGGAGGGCATGCGAGGCTCTGTGGTACTGCGAGGTTAAGTAAAGGCACTGAGCTAGCCAGTAGATATCCTGGGGATCTTCTGCATGCCAAAGAAAGAAACCCCATCGTCATATTTTCATGCAACAATATCATTGGTGAGAGGTTTAAAAAATGACCACTATCATCAGAGTTACTCTGTTCAAGGTGACTTACACATTTTTGACGTCAAAATGTCTACACCCTTCTAGATTCAAATTGTCACAACTTTTAAAATTAGAAATAGAAAAGAAAATTCATAATTTATGTCAGATATGAATGCCATCCATAAAGTCTAATAAAAATGATTTTCTCCTTACCATTTTCATTTTCTTTCTCAGCAACACTAAAATCCTTACCAAGCTACCTTTTCAACTTTCGATTATATCACCAAATCACTTAAAACTGAGTGTGTAATAATGTCAGTATCCTCAGGTTTCCTACATTGTCTCTTTTGCTCACCCAATGTTGGCACAAGATGACTGACTGTAAACACAGCAGGTAGAGGATAAGCTGCTCATACTTGACAAACTGTAGTTTTAACAGAAATGCCTTATTGACAGGAATGGGTGATGCTCCTTCAGTTTCACAGCATGACTACTGTTCCTTTCTTATAAGTGAGGGAAAAGAGCAGTAGCTTTTCTTTTGAAGAGCAAATAAATACAAAGATCTCAGGAAGGAGACAAGGCAAGAGACTTTGAACGGTAGTATTTAAGACGATTTCTTTTCTTTCTTTTTTTCCTAATTGATCAATAAGTCCATTTCACTGAGTTGATCCCATTTCTCCTCCTTTGACCAGACCTTGCTCCAGAGGGAATAACATGATAAAACCTTGACAAATGGAGCGACTGTCAACAGGTTACCAAGATGCGCCCCAAATCCATAAGTCCGCCCGCCGGACAGGGCAGGGGTCAGTTTCTGGACTTAACGTTCGACAGGCTCCGAGGGAGCAAAAGGTCCAGACGTTGTACAAATTAATTTAACAACCGGCTGCTACTCACCATGAGAAAGGGATGCTATCTTGTCGGCCCAAAACAGCGCACTTTGATACTGTTGCTATAAACAAGCACATAAGAAAACACAAGGTTAGTTTTATACACAATTTTCACTTAGATTAGAGTTTTCGTTTTGTTGGTAACCCGGTGAACTGTAAAGTTTTGTTTTTTTTCGCTAAGTGTGCTGGGAATTAGCATCTGCTAGCAACACAGTAACCAACAAGGGCTTCAGTTCACTCACCTGGTCAATGTACTGCCGAACTCGTTTTCTGAGTCTGTCGAGGTTCATTTTGTTTCGTTTTAAGTTGACGCTGTAATTTGTTTTTTTTTAAAATAGTGACATTCCTGTTGAAGGAGAAAGCTGCACGCAGCACAGTACGTGCTAACTAGTTAGCCTCGGAAATCAAATCCGCGGCTTCTCCCTGCAGTGTGTGTTCTGACATGAAGTATCGTGAAGAAATTCGAGTAAGACAAAACAGTTCCGCCTCAATGCGTTCCATAATTATTTTTAAAAAAAATCAATGTGAGCTATAATTGTTCACATAAGAACACCAAAAGACTTTAGGTTTAAACCATCGTCGTTACGTACAACTTTAACATTAGTGCACTTCTAAACACAGCTGAATCACAAAGCAACACCAGGAGAGCCCTACATTAGAGACATGGCTATGGTGACAGCTGGTCAATTACCTCTTCTCTTCATTTGGTTTTAAATTACCACGTTTATTACATTTTTTCTGTGTGCTGGACAAATACATTCAAATTTGGGGACAAATATATTTACAGTACAAAATACATTCTCTTAAACTTTTAAACGCATGTAAATCCTTGGAAACACTAAGCTATTTCCCTGAGGCATATTCATTTGCACAGGGAAACAGTGGTTGATCAGCCCAATGGTGTATTTGTTTCTTCACTTGAAAGATAAAACAACATATTAATATTTACTGCAGGCCATGGACACTTCATCACCTGCCTGCAAACCGTAAACGTTTTAAAGCAGTTTAATCAGTTGGTGCAGCCACAGGGACTACATGAGCCGATGGAAAGACAAAGGAACAAAAGAAGAGTGTCACTCCATTGTAAGAAAACAGCTTATGTTTTATGTTGTAGAAACTTTGTTTGAATTACTGTTCATGTAAAGAAAAACTACAAACATCTGGCACAGTAGCACGCATAAAGGTAAAGGGGATAGTGATGAATGAGTTCCATTCAGATGGGAACATTTCATGAATGAACATCCATACAACACTGACCTCTGCTGTCCAAATGAGGCTACAACATTTTGTCCAACTGCGACGATTTTTGGAAGCAATTTAAATTCTATTGCAGGATGAAAACCTATTTACAATACCAGGTCATGCTTTATATACTAAAAGTGAGATAATTGTACCTACAGCCACCGGAAACAAAAACCTGCCACATTTAAATTAACTAAACGAAAAAGATTTTAAAAATTGCAGTAAGGTCTGGACAGTATCTGTATTTCTGCCCAGAAAGAGAACTCTTGATTTAATTAGATGCAGCAGGGCTAGTTTTTCTTTAATTTACCATGAGATAGAAGAAAAAAATAAAAAATAAAATCCACCTGTGATTTTGTGTCCAGGGGCTGAACAGAAACATGCAGTTAGGAAATGTGGCATATTGTTGTTCTTATGACATATAGCATGCTCCCATGGGATGACCATAATAACAAAGTCTCAGCCCCAAAGTTGTCTTTTGTGTGTTTATAGAGGCAAAAATGTCCAAACACATACAAAGAGTCACATTAAGAAAAAAACATAATTCCTGTTTCTTATAGGCAAAAAAGATTTGTTGAGATGTTGATGTTTTGGGCACTTTACATAACCTTTGTATTGAATGACGTGCATCTTTATTCATTACGAAATAAGACAGTACAAAGCACAAAGAACAGTTTTCTTTTTCAAGGCAAAACTCCCTGCAATATCTAAAGGTTATTCAAGAAGGTTGCTGCTCCACGAGAGAAAACAAGACATTGTATTTGTTTTATGCAAATGTCACAGATTTACACATCTCCAAAGCAAGACCTACTCTGGAAAAATCAGACCACAAGCTTATTTTACTCTGCTTGGAATACAAACTCTGTGGTTAGAATGAAGAGAATTATGAAGGAGTGGTCCCTGGAAGCTGAAGAAACTCAGCATCCTCCTCTTCTTACCAAACACATCTTCCTTTACTCCACAGTTTGTCTGTCACACCTCAAATGTTTTACCTCCCACCTCACCTCCCGTTTGTCTTCAACCAAATCAGGAAATGTTGCTCCCCTTTTTGCCTCCTCCTCCCATTTGTCTTGTTTCTAGAATTCAAGTGAAAAGGCAGCTGGAGAAACTGTAGGCTGCATGTCCAGATGGTTTCATCCATGGATCCCTAAAGCAATGTGCAAAGCAGTTCTGTGGGATTCTGGAGCACCTCTTTAATCTTAGCTTGACCCAAAGAAGGGTCTAGTTTTATGGAAGACATTCTGTGTTGTTCCAGTATCAAAGAAAACCCACCCACCGGTCATCAGTGGCTATAGAGAAACAGAGTTAGGTTAAGCATTATTTCCATCATGAGAGAAGAAGTGGAGGTGGGGGAGGAGTACGAATACTTCTTTGTTCACCTGGAACACAACAGATGCAATAGTAAAGCTGTCTAGAGTAAGAGATAGAGGACATTTTACTTCTTGAAAAAACTTACGTCCTTCAACATTTGCAGCAAGATGATGTATATAATCTACAAGTCTATTGTGGAGAGTGCAATTTCTACTGCAATCAGAGCCAGGGACTTACAGTATATAGTGTTTGAAGGGAATTGACTGCACAGCTTTTTAATGGCTCGCCAGTTGGTCATTGTAATCATAAAACTTATTAAATTCAACATTGAGTGACTTAAGAAAAAAAAAAAAAACTTTCCACCATCATCTGAAACATTTGCAGGGTCTGCAGACACCTCATTAATGGAGCTTGTTTTCATGCCCAGTTCACTACGGCAGGGGACGCTGCCAGTTCCAGGAAGTCTCACTGGTGGGTCTTTCATTGCAATCTTCTGGGAACAGGCGCAGAGAAACATTGGGCTCTCTGGGACTGGGAAAGTACAGCAGGACCTTCTGCTTACATAAACACTCCATGTAACAAATAAATGAGTGTGAATTTGCATTAAAAATTATTATTGGCAGAGTTAAATATCAATCTATTTTATAATGCGTTGGTTTAAAAATATGTCCACTTTGATCATTAGCTGAAAATGAAGGTAAATTTATCAAATTTGTCGTTCTTTTTTGCACAAATTCAGCGTCGTGACTGACATCTCAGGTAGTTCCGGTGTTTCTGCTGATTGGGGGAAAACAAATTGCTTAATTGTCACACATATTCTTTTGCTTTTCTGTCTATCCCTGTTTCCCAATCATAGTAAGATCAGCAAGAAGAGGCTGCGCATCTCCCCAAGGTCAGGTTCTAATCTGTGTGATGGTTGTGACTATGGTAACAGGTCCCAGAGGAAAACTCTGTTTAGATGTGGCTGCTTCACAGCGGCTCCAAGCCTTGCTAGGATTACAGACGGTGCACCTGCAATCAAACAAAGTTACTTTATTGTTGAAAATTTGCTAAAAGTGTCAGATTTTCTTTGAAAACTACCATTTGTTATAAAAACAGATCGCATTAAATGTTTGGAGCATAATCTATTCAGATTTTGTTTCTGAAAAAAACAAACAAACAGAAAAACAGAAAAAAAGCAAATATAAAGAAAAAATAAGATTTTTTTTTCCTTTATGTTATACAGTATTTTCTGTATTTTCTACGTACATAAAAATTCATAAATACATCAAATACAGAGTATCGAGTTATATCAATAAGTGTAGTCACTCATCATGGGCATGTTGTTGGGGTGAACTGAACACTGGCTGAACATTGTACAGGTTCTATCTATCTATCTATCTATCTATCTATCTATCTATCTATCTATCTATCTATCTATCTATCTATCTATCTATCTATCTAGCTATCTATCTATCTATCTAGCTATCTATCTAGCTATCTAGCTATATATATGTATATATAGAGGATATATATATGCTGGATATTTGACCAATCATCTTGGCAGAATTGTATGAGTTCATTTAAAATGTTTAGATTTTAGACTTAGTCCATAGATTTTCCAGCACAGGACCCATTGCTGAAGCTTAATGTTAGCCAGCTACTAGGTTACGGTAAATTTGAAGGTTTTGGAGGTAATTTTCCATTTTCATTTTTCCACCTTTTTTTTCTGCAATGTATCAGTATCACTTAGAGTGAACCAGAGCTAAGGCATGGTGCCACCACTTCCATGCCTATGATTGTACTGTGAAGACAGCAGCACAGTAAGAGGGCTTATGCCTGTCAGAAAAAGAAGAAAACAACTCGCACTCCTGTACAGTGTGAATAAAACTAAACTGGCAAAAGTGTAAAACACAGTTCACTTCTAAAGATGTTTTGAGGTCAACACAGTTTTCAGTGGATAGGAGAAAAGGAAAGACGCTAAGTCCTGTCGTGCTATTAATGTTGCTGAGCTACAGCAAAATGGATGCTGTGACCGGTAAGCTGGCTGTAAGTCTCTAAAAAGTGGCACTTTTGATGGCAGTTTAGCACATTTCTGTTCCGCTGAATGCGGGACGTTTCCTCCATTTTCACACAGAATCCGCTGAAGGCGTATATCCCACGTACATCCGTGCTCTGAAAGGGCATAAATAATGGAAGCTGCAGACTTCACATGTTAAAAAGTGCCCACAGCACTGTTACATAACAGCAGAATGGTTTATGAGAATAACAAATTAACATGAGTAAAAGCCAAGTACAGTGACCTGCTTAACTTACCTTCTCTAAATAAAACCATAGATTTGTTGCCAGATCTCCTGATCATCTTTCTTCATTGACTTCTTTAGTGGTTTATGAAATATTTTTATTTATTTATCTTTTTCCAATTAATTATGTCTTTATTTTAAAAAAAAATACAGGGCAACTTTTAAATTCCCTCACCATAAATGGATTTAATTTCTATTCTTTTTAATTTTTTTGGAAATTATTGAGGATGAGCTGACATTAAATGATGAACATAAGAATCATTTAATGTGTTGCTCTATCCAGGTAACATAACAATTGTTGACAGTCTACTTCTTGTATCTACTACTGACCTGTGAGATGAATCATTTAGGAGTTATTATTATAATATTCAGGAATAAGATCACTAAGTGAAACACATTATATAAAATAATAACTACACACAGATGTTTTCAAATCTTTCTTTTTGATAATTATATTAAGCTTCTGCTTTTAACTAACAAAAACATGACATTTAAAATTAGATTATTACATCAGACCAATAAAAAACGAATAAACTGATTTTGGGCTTTATTAAAAGTACACTTATTATGCGGCAAAGTGTTATTTTCCTACTTTTACTTTGACAGATGTGTTTTATTCTAATTTATTGAACATGACTGGCTGAACAGCGGCTGGAGGGAGAATAAAGTAGAAGAAGTAATTGCTCATCTTGTTGCCACAACAGAAACGACTCACTAGCATGGCTACACTACAGAGGTATGTTAGAATAAACTTTGACTTTACTGACATTGTTATATGTGGGAATGCGTTCTGTTGCAGCCATTTCAAGCAATTTGATAAATGGAGGACACATTTTGCGGTTAAAAATAAAGTTGCGTTAGCGCTCAGGAAGTGAATTTGTTCATAATACCAATTCTTACTGAAGAGGAAACTCCCAGAAATATGATCATAAAAGGCCAAGATTTGAGAATGCACTTTATTTTGGGCCATCTGCAACATTGAGACATGAGTATCTGTATCAGTTGACGAGGAACTTTAGATGAGGGTGTGTAGGGGAGAAAGGTCAAAGGTGGGGCAGTTTCAGGGTCAAACAGTGCTTGAAATTAGAGTGACCACTGCAGCATCTGTTGCTCATTCCATATTCACTGACTAACTTGACCCTTCTCGATGCATGAGGGAAAGGGGGGGGAGGGGGACACACACAGTTGGCGTATCTCGCCTCACTACAGACAGAAACCAAAATCCATCTTGCGCTTTTCAGTCGCACGTCTTTGTGACAGATGTTTCCAAGTATGCACATCAAAATACATTATCTGAGAGCAAAGAATGCCTGTCGATAAATAAAGAATTGAAACGATAAATAAAGCTTGGCAAATAATCCCAAGCTGATCCTATTATTCCAAAAGTTTAGAGGTCTCAAGAAGCAAAAAAGATTACAAAATAAAGACCACACAGGGAACTGAAACAACACCAGTTTATTCAAAGATTTTTAATGCAGCTCTGAGTATTTGTCTATAGTAACTGTCCAACTGAAAGGGGACGCTCCACTCCACTCTCAAGTATTTGGTATCCCAGCAGGTTTTCCACCAGGACTGAACTGTATGTACCTTCATCCAACTTCCCATCAAATGTGATCATCTTATCAGTCCCTGCTCAGGAAAGACATCTCCACAATATGATGCTTTCACTTTGGGATGGTGTTTTCAGGGAGATGTGCAGTGTTTGTTCTCTGCAACACATGGCATTTTGAACATGGACCATGAAGACCAGAGCATGTTCTCTCACATTTTCTGTGTTTGCTTCATGGCTTGTGCTTAGCTTTAAAATTGACGTATTATGGTTTTCTTTCTATGATAGCTTTCTTCTTAGCATAATAATTAAAAGCTTAGGATATTGTCTTTAGAGCTTAACCCTGTTTTAAACTTCTCCACCACTTTATCTATGCAGAAGTTTTTTGAAGAGTAAAGAAGGCTAAACAACAATTGAATGTCCCATTTTTCAGATTTTCAGGGGTTTTTTTTTTTTGTTTGTTTGTTTTGTTAACAGTTCATTATTCCGTCAAGAAATTTCAAGTTTGCGTTCATTCATCACATAAGTCCCAATAAAGTACATTGATGATTTACGGTTGTTGCTTTTTAAAGATGTGGATAAAGCCTCAGGGCTATGAACAGCTTTGCAGGGCAGATGCAGCCGTGTCAACGGGCCTTGGTGGCCATCGACCGCTGACTGTTTCTTCACCAAATGTGGGCTGGCCCACCGATTCAACAGCATGCGCTTGAATCCTCACTGAGGCCGGTGTCACCGTCCTCATCACTCTGCAGAAATGATAGCACTTACCCACAATAGCTTTTAAAGAGGAGCTAGTTATTATTTGTGTGGGATCACTCCATTTGTCCCATTGGTCTTTCACCTTCAGATTCATAATGTGGGTGCTCTTGAGAGGTTTTAGAGATGATGTCTAAACATTGTTTACCCTGTCTCACAGCAATATGAGGCAAAGTAAATAATGAAACATATGCAGATGGTATCTATAGTAACTGTCAGTAGGTCTTAATGACCTTATATATGAACAACAGTAACAGTTACAGGCATATAGTGACTAGAAAGTTGCATAACACAAAATAAGCAGTTTGAACTCGCTGAAGCACAAAGAATAGTTCAGGGCCCTTCAGCTCAGTGTAAGGACAGCAGCAGTGGCGCACAACTTGTTCCAGGGCATTCACTGGACGAAACTCAGAGAATTAACACACATTTGCAGCTCTTAGTGTGTGTGTGTGTGTGTGGGGGGAGGGGAAGGTGCGCGCTAGTGCGTGTGTAGGCGTGTGTGTGTGTGTGTAAATAAAGTCTTTGCTAATGACTTACCTCTCGCAGCAGCTGTTCATCTCTTATGAAAGTTTTCTCCAAGCACCGCCAAACACATCTCAGCCTCCTTCTCTGATTGGCTGTTGGAATGTGAGAATTGCTTGATAGTTCTTGACACATGACAAAACAGACATGAGGTTATATCATAAATTAAGAAGAATTAGGCATATAATTGAATACTGTCCGGATTTTCAAAATCTCCCACGGGGTTTACGATGAGTAATTAAAATCCAAATTGTTGAATTCGTTTCCTTTTGTCGTAGTTGTGTGTCTGTTTTGTTCACTCTTTTGCCCACTTTTGTTTAGATATTCTTTAGTTTTTTAAATAATGTAAAAAAAAAAAAAGGAGAATATTCAAAAGAGTGGAATAACAACACAAATATTTAAATCCTTATTTTAATAAAAAACAGTATTTTTTAATTTATATTTCGGGACATTACAAGTAAGACGAATATTAAAACCAACATTCTTCAAAAGCATAGTATCCTTTTTGAACGCTTATAGTCTTCTCTAAGTGTTTTCCTATTCTAAAGGGCATACTAGCTGTTTCCTCTTCCTTCTATTTGCCTCTGGCATCCTTACTGGTGTGCTATGCTCTCTGTCATTTCCTTCTCTAGCAGCCACACCTGCACCGGTGATTCTGTGTATGTTTTATTTTCTTTTTTTCCTGCACAAGGACACTGACAAATATACTGCAAGTATTACCTTTAAGTACTTTCTTCCCCTCTTCATACTAGAACTTTACTTTCTTAATTTTCTGTTTAACCTTCAATCAACTCCTCTTTTCAAGAAAAAGGAGCTTTTATTCTCTCCGGCATGTGAACCCAGTCTGCTTTTTAGAATAAAACGAAATTCTGTGCATCAAATTCTGCTGCTGAAAGCTGAAAACAGAACTCCAGTTCCTATGATGATTTAAAATGAGAACCAAAAAAAAAAAAAATTCTTCGAGTATAAAACAGGAGGACAGATTAAAAGTAAATTCCTATTACGGTAAGAGGCATGTGCAAAGAAAGACAAAAACTGAGAACAAATCATCATCATAGTCATCATCACGATTCATTCAGGCTGCCAAACATGAACAAATATAGCCATCACTTTAGTATTTGGGACTTTCTTTAGTATGACTTTCAAACAGACCCATGGAGTGTTTCATGTCATATCGTAAAAGTAAAGCATGTGTTTGTTTTTTTTTTTCTACATGGTTTGAGGATATCTGGGACAATGTGTTTTGTACAAGGTCGTCCTGACTCTGAAGGTGTGTGGATTGGATATTGCCGCTTTCTGTTTAAGATCCACTGCAGCTAGAAAATAGTGTAAACTTCTAGTAAATTCTTTATATATGGAATTATAAAAAGTATATAATTAAAATGCTTTTTTAAAATTTTTTGTAGATCGCAAACCTTCAATGACTTGTGTTAAAGCTTTGATTCTTAAAATCATTTGAAGGAGATTTCTATTAAGTAGAATAGTACATCATATGTCTGTTAGCAGTTTGTCTTTATCATTTTTTTTATCTGTTAAATGTAAGTTTTAGACAAAAAAAACCTCTTCAGTATTTGTAATAGATCCTTTTTTCTCCAATGTCACATACATTAAAAGTGCATGCATAAAAAAATTTATATAATTACATTTCACACAAACCTCCAAATGATAACACTCAGTCATGCACGCCCACGCCCGCCATTTGTGAACCTGTTCAGTGTGTACAATAAAACCACAGCAACTGTGCACGAAACTGAGACCACTCCGTTTATGTTTATGCATCTTAAATCAAGTCATTTTTTCTTTTTCCATCGCAGGAAAACAAGCTTTTAAAAACACCCAAGGGAGCCACTTCCTGCAGACTGCAGAACTACGCAATCAAAAAGTAGTATCCTAATGATCCCTGACAAAATTGTCAGATGATATCCTCCAGGATGCGATGATGCTTTACATTACTGTGGGGGCATCAATAGGAAAGATGACTGAAGAGGAAGAAGACGTCAGGAACCTGCAGTGCACAAGCATTAAGCTTGTGCTAATTCCTCTGAGTCCACTTGATCCCATGAAAACTTAATTTATTTAAAAAAAAAAAAAGATTCAATACACCTTATCTAAGGAATTACATATAAACTACACCTCGAAGATATTCATAACCCTTGAGTTTTTTTCACATTTTGTCTCATGTAGGGTAGACAACGTACAAGGTCGTCTGTGCAGGGTAAAACTAATACTGCACACAAAACTGAAATCGCCATCTCCACTGTGAAGCTTGGTGATGGCAGTCTCATGCTGCGGGAGTAAATTCTTCTTCTCCATTTTTTTTTTTTTTTTGGATCGCAACAGAGAAGTTAGTCAGAGTTGATGTAGAAACGGATGGCGGTAAATGGAACAATCTGAAAACCCAGCTGGGGTTGTAAAAGATTTCAGACTGCAATAGAGGTTCACTTTCCAGGGTAACTGCCTTACAGATGCAGATAAAAGAATGTTTAGGATCAAAGTATATTAATCTACTTTACTGGCCCCCAGGAGACATGCTCCAAAAGATCTGTAGCTATATCTGTAGAAAAAGATATTTCTGCAAAATATTGAGTCGGGAAGTATGAATACGATTAATTTGTCATGTGCTAGTTTGGGTGGGTCTACGTTGTACAATTTCAACAAAATACATTGAAGGGTTTGGTCGTTTTGTGACAAAATGTAAAGAAATTTCCAAGGATATGAAAATTTGGGTGGCAGCTGTTGCCTTGTGAATAATGAGGATAATGAGAAGTTGCTTTTGAGACGTTATTAAGGCATTGAACAATGACTTAATGTAGATTTATCTAGGTCATGGAAGTGGGTTCAACAGCAACTAAAAGTCCTCAACAGAAATCCTTCAGTGAAGTCATCTGGTCGACTCAGCTTGCTGTTTATGCTCCTTATGAAAATCAAAGATTCATTGATCCTTTTTATTTATTTATTCCAGTCAAGATCACAGCAACTTTGCAAAAAAAAAAAAAAAAAAACAACAACAAAAAAACCCAACAAAAAACAAAGTCATAGAGTATTGTCAGGCAGGATCTTGGGTTGTTTGAGTTGGTTTTGGGTTTTTCATAAAAAGAGCCTCGAGGAACCTTCTTGTGAACGTGAATTCAGTCATTCACGTTCAGTCAAAGAGTACATTTGGGGTACTGTGGAGAGGAAAGTACAGGCATTTTTACCATTTCTTATGTAAGAGTTATATGACTGAGGTAGAACGTCCCATGTGAATTGCCTTGGTCTCTTATGAGATAATTAGCAACCATCTAACCGCTTGAATATCAGTGAGATGTTCAGCTAAATCCAGAGCACCAAAGGCTTCATATAAATCCAACCAGCAGAAAAAGACAGCGTTAAGAAATTTAGTCATGTCATTGATGACTTTCCCAAAGCAGGTCACATTACAGTGGACAAAACTAGGTTTTAAAAATTCCACTGTGCTGAGTGGTTCAGCTGGTGGGGCATGCACCCCATGTGAGGAGGCTGTGGTCCTCTACATGGTTGTCCTGGGTTCAATTCCTGGTCAAAGGCCATTTCTGCATGTCTTTCCTCCCTATTAACTTTAAAATAAAGGTTTGCAGATCCAGAGAAATCTCTTCATAAAAAACCTCAACTCTCCAAATCTCAAAAATCCTGCTTCACACATTCCCTAAGCAAATATATATTCAGGTGCTGGGCAATTGAGTTGTGCAGAAGCCGTAGTCCTCAACATAGCTGCTCTGGCTTCGTTTCTCTTTACTGCATGTCTTCCCCTTCTCTCTCCTCCCTTTTGTCTGTCCATTTCCAGCTAATAGAGGCCACTATGGCATAAAAAACAACGATAACCCACAAACCCTAGAAAAGGGCAAACCATGTAAAACTCAAACATTCAAATGAGCAAAGTATACTATTCGCAATGATTGTATAAGATAAGCCTAGAAAAGAATTAAACAAAGCAATACATATTCATGCTTGGAAGTCTGAAATAATTTAAAAAAAAATCTATAAACATTTCTACAGAAAATCCCATAAAAGGAAGAAATTACATTTTAACCATTTCTGTTATTCTATTATTTTCAGCATTTTTTCCTTCTGGTTTGATACTGAAGGTTGGTCACCTGATTGGTAAAATTTGGAACACAGAGGTGAAAAAAAGAAAAAAAAAAAGAGAAAAACTAAAAAGAAAGACGCTTTGTCCTAAATTCTCTGGTAACAGTTTTGCAATTTAGTTAATAAAGATGAGCATGATGAACACATGCTGTACCTTCACAACATTTTTGTCTTTCTTGTCCTCCATCTGTACCAGCAAGCTGAACAGAACACGCCTCCTTCTACTGAGGTTTTCACTTTCTTTGTTTCTACTTGTGCCAAACACCTGTGGAAAAAAAAAGAAAAAAAGAAGAAGTCAGAAGCAAAAACGAGTGGGAGTTACTCTGGCTAAATTTATCAAACGGGCAACGGAGCACGCTCAAAAGATGCTGTCAAGATGTTTAGGAATGCTTAACTTTTTTAAGATCCCCCAGAAAAGAGAACTGCATTTTCCCGCTGATCCAACTGGAAAAGGTTTGAAACGCTCATTAAGGGCTGATTAAAGTTGTATTTTGATGGCAACGCAATGACTCTCAGTGGTGTTCATACAAAAAGTGCATTTATTTTGATCAGAATAAGAATCTGTTTATTGAATTACCGTAGTCCATCCAAACAAAACAGATCTAAAATGACTCTGAGCTCAGTGGAAGCAAAACAAGTTTTTGTTTCCTTTTCGATTTAGGAGAAATTTCCTGTAATTGTACAAGTCCATGCAGATAGAATCGAAGCACACGCATTTAGACACAGACACACTTTTGCTTATTGCTTATTGAGATCAGACCAGACGAAAACAGTATTTTATGTTCCGTTCAACTGTGATGGAAAATCATTAACTCCTTAGAGAAAAGTAATTAGACGACAGAGACACCGTGGGGAACACCGATGGCTTCTCTTTCCTATGGGTAGAAGCAACAAAACAAAGACAGTTAAAATGTTGTTTTGCTCTAAACGATAATAAAAACTTTTATTTTATTCTTTGCCTGCTTGTCGGTATATGCAATAGAGAGCCTATTGTCGATTTTTTTGCGATAGCTTGTTTTGACACAAATGCAATGCCTTGCAAAAGAAAATTTGTACTTTTTCAGATTCTGTCATGTTAGGAATAATTTCATTGAACTTTAACAGGATTCCAAATGATGTACCAACACAAATGAAGTGGAAGGAAATTAAAACCTCCATGATTTTCCAACTTTTTCAAGAAAAATCCAAAGAGTGTGTCGCTTGTTTGCATTCAGCCATCTTATGAGACGGTAAACATGGTCCACCTTTATCTAATTTAGTCTAAACACAAACATAGCTTGCACTGCAAAAAGCTTCGGGGAGCGAACAAACAGCATCAAGCATGCCAAAGAACCCATCGGACAAGTCGGGGATAAAGTTGTGAAGAAGGTCAAAGCTGGGTGAGGTAATACGATATCTCAGGCTTTGAACTTCTCATGGAACACTTCAATCCATCATTCGAAAATAGAAAGGGTTGGGCACAACTGCAGACCTACCAATAACCATCCAGTCCAGCGTATAGCAAGGAGAACATTAATCAATGAAGCAGCTGGGCCTATGCTCTGGGGGAGCTGCAGATGGCTTCGATGGGAAGATGGCAGGAGCTAAACTCATAAGTGTATTCCTATAAATATAAATTGGGGAGTTTATATTTATAGGCACTTTGCAGCCAATCTTATTTTTCTGAGTTATTTTGCTTAAAAATTCAGTCTCTAGATTTGAAAAGCAGGTGGGCGATATAAGCCCAGAAGACTTGCAGCAGGTCCTTTGGGGATGTTTTTCACCTTTAAAAGACTTTTGCCAGAATCAACTTTTGCTGCTCCAACTACGCGATAGGGCGATTCTGCAAAGTCAGGGGCTGAAGAGAAATGTGTGCCAACCCTTTAACGACTTTTATTGATGACTGAGGGATGCTTCTCAAAACTATGAACTACTCTTCGTTGGTCTGTCACATAAAGTCCCAACATTTAAGCATGTGACCGTACAGCATTGTGGAAGACCTTTATGTGTATGAATTCTTTTGAAAAGTCCTGCACGTCATGCGTCACCACGGGAGTCCATCAGCACCCATGACTTTGAAGATCAGACACATACAGGTGCGACAACCTGAGGAAGTAGAAGAACACAGAATAAAGTTCAACTACTTCTGAGACGAACATTATAGAGGCATGTCTATGACGACTCTGGAACAGTTTGGATATCGGTGTGGTACGCATATATTTGTTCTTTTCTACTGAGCATCACAGATATGACGGCGCAGAAACCACGTGTTTTACGTAATGGAAAGCCAATCTTTCAATTCAACCCCTCCTCTCCGGCTATTCCTAACAGAGGTAATTCATGCGAACGTCTCCTTCCCCCTGCGCGCCGCACTTCCAGGGATGTCAGCAGCGCGGTGATGAAAAGACTTGGAGCAAATTAACCCACGGAGGGAAGAGACGCAAAAGACACTCCGGGAAATGCACGGACACACACCGAGAGCCCGAACCTGGCTTCCGCGGAACCGCTGCGGCGTGGGACCTCATCTGTGAGAAATTGACGCTGGGGCTGCCGCGTTCGCTGCATGTCCCCTCCAAAGAACACGCTTCGTACGAGACGCGAACTGGGCTCGATCCCGCCAGCGATGAGGCGTTTCGCCGGGGTTGTCGTTGCAGCAGTGTGTGCATAGGATGCATCCTCCCCTGGCTTTTGATGCTGTGCAGATCCACCCTCCTCTCTCCTCAGAGTGATGAACTAACAGGCAATGATTTTCTCCTCGGAAATCAGCCGTGGTTTCACGTCTTCACGTTAGTTGTGTTTGTTTACGGACGCCCCGTCTCCTCCGGCTTGCGACACATGCAATTTATAGAGTATTTTTGCTTTTGTAGACTAGTTGAGGGGGCATCCTCCACACACGGCAGAGAGGGGAAGAAAACACACCGTTATCCCGAAGTCTTGACAGACACTGACTGCTTTTGAATGAAAGCGCACGGGACTTGGATCTATAGCCCACTTGTTTCTGTCCTTCTATGTTCCAACTGGTAGCCTTGTTCGGGGGAACTGATCCAATTGTGTTATTATGCAACCGCAAGGATCTCATCTATATCTGGGTGTTTAAGCCACTGGATTGCTCTTCGCCCAAATCAATGTGGTTTCTTTGGAACATTTTCAGCAAAGGAACGCATATGCTGCAGTGTCTTTGTGGCAAGAGTCTCAAGAAAAACAAGAATCCAAGTGGTAAGCTCATCACCATGTCATGCATATACACTCCTTCGTCTCTGTGTCAGCCGGCGCGATGCCTGTGCGTGTGGGTTTAAGTGCGAAAGAGTCTGGGTTAAAATGGTGTTTTTGTTTGCGTGCGTGCGTATGGGTGCGTGTGTGTGTGTGTGTGTGTGTGTGTGTGTGTGTGTGTGTGTGTGTGTATTGTGGATCTGCAATCATATTTATGCAGCCGGTGGATCATGCAGAGGCAGAAAGAGAAAGGAAAGGGAGGGAGTGAGTGAGTGAGGGGGGTATACAACTTATTCTGTGCGGCTACTACGTTTCGGAGAGCCCAGGTTTGTGGACGCAGCGCACAGACACGCATACGGCAACAACCCCCCACCCCGCCCCCTCCAACGATCCCCATCCCTGCGCACTCCCTTCACCGCCTCCCTGCATCACCACAACGCCGTGATCTTCTAACTTTTTAAATTACGCACTCTCTCTCTCTCTCTCTCTCTCTCCCTCTCTCTCTCTTTCTCTTATTCAAACGCTCACACACTCTGAAGCTAGATGTTCTCTCAGAGGTTCAGTTGTTCCTTTTTCATTTTTCTCCCCCTCCTGATTTCCTGCTAACCAGATTATTCCACCGTCGGGTTGACTGCAGCAGCATCCCCCCGTCCTCCCCCTCCTCACCCTCCTCTTTTATCCTGCATCCCTTCTTTCTTAAATGAGCTCCACTCCCTGTGTTTCCTGCCAGTAGGAGACAGGCCAGTCTTTCATGTCTGTCACTTTGCTGTATGTGCGGGCCAGTACTCATCATGCGGGCTGATTTTCGGGGAGGCACTTTGCTCTTATGTGGGAAGAAGGCAGGTGGTTCAAAGGTGCGATACAAGACACCATGTTGCAACAAGAGACTCCCTCTCCACCAACACTGTTCCCAGTGCGTTGCTTGAGCAGTCCATAATTTTCTGGCCTCAGTAGTGTTTACCATAAGTACACTGCACAGTGTCGCTTCTTCCTTGATTTCAGGGGCCACAGGAGCCTCTGGTTTTCTCAACAGGCTGCCGGAAAGCAGCAGGCAGACAGCAGCGTCAACCTGGAGATGTTGTGCCCAGCAGCAGCAGCAGCAGCAACAGCAGCAGCAGCAGTACAGTTTCTGAACGCTGCAACTGCAGTACAGTAGATCAGCAGCATCATCCCAAAACATGCCGTGGCATAGCGAATAGTTGTTAGTCCATCTCACCTAAAAATTGTTAACTTTGCATCAAAGCCCCATAGTTACATATGGGGCTAATATAAAATCAAGACATAATGTGTATTCATGCCTCTTTTAATAAAAATATTTATCCTGGGATATTATGTGACAGATCGACAGAAGTTTAGTACGGTACGTATTTGCACTTTGTCAGTCAGTCAAATAACTACCAAGTAATCAAACATAAATACTTGTGGACAGATGTTTTCATAGCTACATTTTATAGCATATTTAAAGTGAGAAAAATGAATGGCAGCAAGGAAAGTATCTGTCTTCCACTCCAGGTTTGGCTTGTTCATAACTTTTAAAGCATCTGATAGATTGTTAAAGATTTTATTGCAAGTTTGGATAAATCCAAACCTGTTTTGATAGAGACCTAGAGAGTAGTCTAGAAACAAGATTATCTTGTATCTAAACAAGGAATAATTCAAAGTTTATCTAGTGAGGTTATATCTGGTTTTATTACTAATAATTGTGCCACCTGTGGTGGAAAGTTGTCATATCATTGTAAGTTTGCAGTAACGTCTTCAGAAATGGTCAAATGGGCTCCTTGCCTTAGTTAATTTTTGCAATATAAACAGACTTGTATCTATGCTTCGGTCCATATGATGTATTTGCAGATATTAAATGTCAGCAGTTTTGCAAGAGATCATTGTTATCTCACTGTTTTTGTCAGCCGAACAGCATCAGGGTTTGCAGCACAAAGTTAGTTTTTATTGATCAGGTGCATTGAAACCGGTATCAGCCTCAATTAGTGACCCAGATAGAGAATTCACAATTGCAGCAGTCAGCGTCTGCGTATACAGTCGAAAAAAAAAACCCCAACAAGCTTTTTATAATGTAACATATTTAATATATTGCAAACTTTGAAAGAAAGATCTGTCCAATTTTGGGTTATGAAAAATGACTTTCTAGATGGCCTAACTCTACAACTGTAAATCTTTTAGATAGTAAACAATGAATGGTCAAATGTGTGTCGGATTCTTTTTTTCTCTCTCGCTCTCTTTTTTTTAAAAAAAAAAAAAAAAAAAAAGGGATTGTCGTTTAATTAAGCACCTGCTGGAGCACTGTGGCTTACACTGTGGCTACTTATGGGAAGTAGCAAGTAGATTGCTACTTCCCATAGACTTCCCATGCACTTAAGCAAATGAAACTGGGCAACTTGGACTATTTTTTTTCAGTAACACTTTATTTGACTCGGTGTGCATAAGACTGACACGACACCGACATAAATGGCAAAATATAGCTGTCATGAGCATAAAGAAGCCTTTATGAATGTTTATGACTGTTGTCATGAAGTGTCATTCAGTAAATGACACTTTTAATGCAAAGTTGCTTTAAAAGTTGCACTGAATCTCAATTGAAAGTGCCAACTTTGCATTAAATAAAGCGACATTGGCTCTTTTAATGGACTTTTAATGCAACTTTTAGCAAAACTCTGCATTAAAAGTGCCATTATTTACCAAATAACACTTCATGACAACAGTCATAAACATTCATAAAGACTCCTTCATGTTCATATTTATGTCATATTTATGACGGTGTCATGTCAGGCTTATAAACACCCCTTCAAATAAAGTGTTACCTTATTTTCTTTGCAAGCTGATGCATTCCCCCAGGCTATGCTGTCCTAGTCAGAGAGCCAGTTACCACTGGAACTGGGGCATGACTGTCTAGGTGTGACTGACTGACTGACTGACTGCTGCTGTTTCGAAAAGCTCCTTTATGATCCTACTTCCTTTACTTCAATTCAGTGAGGGCAGTCAATTAAAGCTAACACTGAAGTGCCAGTAGACTGAAATCTGAAGCTGCCACTTTTGAAGTGAGAGTAACCGATACTTACTCCACAGACATTTTTTTTTGCTAAATCGTAAACTGACGGTGTGGACACAAAACCATTTGGAGCTTTTAGTTTATTTCACTGTTATGTAGGCTACAATTACAGCCTGTCAGTGGGGTGCTGTGCTGTTTCAAAGAAATTCAAAGCTCTAAACTTACTAATTCTGCAGTCAGAGAAATTACACTCATAACTAGTTTCAGTTCCAGTAAAGTAAAAAAAACAAAACAAAAAAAAAAAGCGAAGCAAAACAAAACAAAAAAACCAATACTTGGATAGAGTAATAATCTATTTTTCATTTTAGGACAGTGAAACCTTTGCAGCTCTCTATCAGTACAGACAAGTGCTTCTAATACGCTGCTCACCACATTTGAGCTGCAAAGGCCCGATAAGAGTATTTTTAGTAACATAAAGTGAGATAACGCAGTATGATCTGGCCTGCCAGATTGTATCAATATGACTTGTCTGTCTAGATGCTAAACAGTAACATTGGATCTCAGGCGTCGTTCTTCCTTTAATTGTTCACATGCTGAAGTTTAATGTTTGTTCAACACTAAGTTTAAATTTGTGATAGTACTTGACTTGTATCATAATGCAATGCCGTGTCCACTTGTTTATTAGTCTTTTTGATATGCTGTTAAAAAACTTCATTTTTCCACTTTGCCTCACTTTTCACCTGCAAAGTGTGTTTGCATCCTTTCAATTTCCTTGTTATTATGATATTACTTTGATCATCATGCTACAAACCATAGCAAATAGTAATATGTATTTGTCTTGGCTGATTTGCCTTGCTACTGTGCATATGCTTTCAGCAAACAGCAGATCTCAAAAGTGAACATATCCCTGTTAAAATAACAGGCCATCTTCCTAAACTTTTCTGCCTTTACTGTGACGGTACAGTTGCACTGGAAAATGATCAAATCTTTTAGCGGGTAACTGTTAAAAATATCAATTGTTCTGATGGGAAACTTTGGATGCCGTCATCCATGTGGATGTTAGTTGGACATATGCCACCGAGCTAAGTTTTGTTGCACACCATTTCATGGAAACAATGTGAACTGTGGCTTCTATCGGCTGAACAATACACTCTGTCACAAAGCAAGAATGGCCAAGAAAGGCTTTTATGATGAAACAAAGAGATTTGGGCGTTTGTCTGATTGAAGATCAGTGGGATGTGCTGCACAAACAAGTTTAATTCATGCTGATCCCACAGCACAACTAATAGCACTAAAAAGATTTGCAACACCTTGGTGTCAGACACCACTGTGGGTTTAGTGGAGACCCTGCCTCAATGGGTCAGGGTGGTAATTTGCAGCAAAAGTGGGACAGACACATGTAACGCCCAAAGTTTTACCTGACTACGGTATCAAATAACAGAAGAATTACATGACAAATAGAGAGATATGTTACATTTGGTCTGCATATTTCATTTTGGGTTTGATCACATCATTAAATGGATTGGAATATTGGAATATTATTGAAAATAATTTATTCCTAACTGTCTCCTTATTATCTACTTTGGCATTGTGCCTTGATTTAAATTCGCCAAGCGTCTTAGTTGCTGACTTGTTCGTATTCTTATATCAATGTTATTGCTTTCCATCCAGATTGCAGTTTCATTTCTCATATCTGTCATATGTTCTGGATAATCTAACCTACCCCTTATGTTAACTGTAGCATAACGGCGTCAGTACATGTCTCGGAGTACTTCATTAAGTCGATTAACCAAAGAACCAGCGGAGAAAATATGAAATTACAGTTTCACCCTGCAGCTTTTATAGCAGTGACAACTGTGCCAATGTCAGCACAGACGCCATTGTGAAACTTTGAGAATGTCAGAGAATAGCACACTCCGTGGTTATAAATGACAGTGATTTATTGAGAGGTTTTACTGCAAATGTCAGAGGGAAAAGTTAAGTCTGAAGTTGCGTCGCATAATGAGGCTGATTTTTGACTGGTACTCATTGACATAGCTCAGGTTGGGACGCTGTGAAATGTAGATGTTAAACAGACAGTTTCTCCAAAGAGCACCCTTGTAGTGAATGTGTGAAATCAGTGGGTGGCTTCCTCAAACTTGCGCAGCAGTGGCTCTGTGACAGAGAAGCGACAGTACAGGTCACAAAACACCCAGGACTTCTTCTGATAGCAGGTCATGGGATTGCAAATTAAACTCAGTTTCAGTATTGTGTGTGAGATCAAGGCGTCAAACCAAGGCTTCAGCATTCAGAGTTGTTTGTTGTGACCTGATTATTGTAAACTTGGCAAAGGACAGCAGACACTGTCATAGAGTAATACGTTTTCAGCAGAAATAGCTCACTTTCACACAATGGTGACCCATTTTAACCTTTGTGGCAGAGGCCACCAGATTCTTATTTAAATTATCTTTGTATTGTTAAACAGGCATGCATTTTATCAAAGTTTGCAAGGCTTTTATAAGCCACAGAAAAACAGATCCTGCAGTACAGTCAGCAGGCGTTGTAACATGCTTGTCCGTATATTAATTCCCCAAAAAACCGAATGACAAGTAGATGTAGTGCATTGGTTTTTATGAAGATTTGGTGACTCTTAGTCTTTGCCACTGCCATGTGACACTAATCTTATGATGTTTACCACCTTCCTTACTGTGTGTGGTTATCATGATGTTCCTGAGTCGTCGTTCAGCCCCATCTGTTGCAGTTTATTTGGAAATTTGCAACTTTTTTTTAAGTTTAAAAGTTTATTGTCCGTACTGTGTGGGCAGGTTTTTTGGGTGAGTAGTTGTCTTATTGTTGTTGTGTTCCTGGGCTGTGAAGATAACCCAACATCTGCCTGGAATGCTATGTTCTATTATTTTTCCTATTTTTAAGAGTGAATAAGATTTTCGACTGTGTCAAATCAAATCTACACACCAGAAATTGCTAGTTAAAAGTAACTATTCCTTCTGAGAAAACTTTAAAAATCTTAGAAAAAGTTTAAATTTACTCTACAGGAATTGCTAGGTGTACTCTTTTGCGAAAAGTAATGATTTCTTACCATTACCGTGACAATAAAAAATGTCGTCTTGCTAATTAATTTGCTCAACAGCAAATTAATTAGCAAATTAATTTGAAAAAATTAATTCTTTGAAAAAATGACAGCACTGTAATAAAGGTGAATATTTTTCATGCCGCTTAGAAGTTTAGACTAACTTTTTTATTTTAATAAGCCAAAAATGTTTACAAGACAAATTAAAGCAGCTTAAAATGTCAAATCAACTGAAGAAGTAAAATATAAATAAATAAATAAATAAATAAATAAATAAATAAATAAATAAATAAATAAAAAGCCAACAAATGATTAAGACCATTAGTTTGGTTGAGTGGAGCAATTTTTGGCACCACCTGTTTATGAACTAAACATCCTTTTAGCAATAAATTATATCTGACAGCTTTATGAATAGGCTGTTAATGCTTTTTGAAGAACAAAAGCTCCCTTTGGCTCGCTACAGTAAACGCTGCTTTGTTGTCTTGCGCATATCTTCGTGCTTTGCCTGTCATGTCAGCTTTATGAATTTACAAGTGGAACGTAGTCATTTTTTACTGTGCCTTTTTTTTTTCTTCGCTAAGAAACATTTTCCCTGTAAGAAACTCTGGTGCTGGTCCCTCTCTTTACAGCTCTCATTTCAAAACATTACCTCCCAAACGCAGTTTTTCTTTTCCCAGAATATTACCTGTATCCAAAACCGAGTTTTTGTGGAGACAAAGAGATGGCGGTGTAATTAAGAGATGGGCATGAATAAAACAAGAATCTGCCACAAACAGCAGGGCTGCCTATGAACTTCCTCCTCTAACCATCACTGCATATTGCTAGGTTTCCTGCAGAAATGCTGATGTCTTGAAGCGTTTGCTCACACAGAAAATTAGTAAATCCTGAAATGCTCAGCCAAAGAATGCATATATTTAACATATTTTTTGAGCCCCACTCTCACGTTCCCTTACAGTACGGTTGAATACAAAAGGTACAAGATAATTGTGTGCCATTGTTACAAACGAAATATATTTTTAGTCTCAGGATAATTAGGGCACGATTGACTTTTCACAGAGGAACAAAAACTCAGGGATTCCAGTCGTTCTTCAGAGTAATTCACCGTGTTGGTGCAGTGGGTATGCCACAGGTCAACAAGAGAGTCTGTTTCATTTTTTATCTCTCCTGGTGTAGCAATGGCACGATCAGTTTCTACAGTGAATTAATTGTGACGATGTCTGTCCTGCGTCTGTGGAATATGCCCTGCTGGGATTTTAAGAATCAAGTTTTTGGCTGCCATCCTACTCCCCTCTGAGAGGCAATCTAGTTTACATACAAATCAGAAAAGAGAAAAGAAAAGAGTACAAAGCAAGCATGTACTACCTCCATGTATGTAAGGTAGTAGATAAACCAAACAAAAACAAAAAAAAACAAACAAAAAAAAAATGTAGAGAAAACAAAAAAGGGTTTCTCAAAGTAGAATAATTATGTGTGATATCTAATTTTGATAATTAAAAAAAGCTACTTTGAAGGTGCTCAGTCTTCCATAATCCAGTCTTTGGTCAGGAGAATAATAAAATTCAGACTTCATTGGACGAGCCTGTTAACTGCATTGCACTTGGGAAAGAAGTAGGAAAAAAAAAAAAAGCGGCACAAGGAAATCTCAGTAAATTTGAAAATGGATTTATTAATGTAAAAAAAAAAAAGATTAACAAGACCATTCAATTATTAACTGAGTGATATATTTTGCTTATTTTAATTTTCATGCTTGACAGTAAAAGAAACCCTAAAAGTAAATTTTGTGGAAACCACAGACATCCCTTAAGCCCAATACTAACCAAGAGGTTTCTGGCATAGAAATTGTCACCATTTTGAAAAGCATGTCCAATATGCATGAATTACTGCATCAATGCAGTATTACTGAATTACAATAAACTCTGTCTATGTCTATGTTTACAGAAAGTAAGGTAAGCCTGTTTTAATTGCGACGCACAGCTCATCTGCATCGTTGGGTCTGGTGTTTCTCGTCTCCTTGACAACAGACTCTCTGTGGTTCTTAGGCCGGGCAGGAGTCCTCGACTATTAACCACAGTGATGCTTTGGTCATTAAACCAGGAATTGTTAGTTTTGGTAATTTGTGCATCTTTATAAAGATAAAGATAAAGTTTGTCAGTAGAAAAAAATCATAGGAACTCCAAACATTTCTGATTTTGATAAAACAAGTGGACCAACAGCAGCAGATCACAGTTTCCCCAAATTGCCACTGACTGTGCAAACTTCCCACCTGGCCTCCATTCTTCCCAATAAGCCACGCATTGCAGCACAAGAATAGTTGCTTAGCAGGTAGCAGGATGTTGGTTCACACTGTAGCCTGAAGTGACCCAATATCGAGGTTTTGCCAAATTGTATTTTTTTGTGGTGGCCGTTCATACAAATATATGCTACCAGTATGTGTTCTCTAGTGTGAACTGCAAACGACCCAAAATTGTCCTGCATGCGCAGTAGAGGGCGCAATAACGTCACACATAGAGAACGTGCTCAGTGGTTTGCTGAATCGGATATGTATCGGATATCCAAGTGGCCTGGAAAGAATCCAACCTGTGTTGTTCAGACTGTCATGAAAAAAAATCAGATACAGGTGGCATTACGTGAAAAAAATCGTAATCGAGTCACTTCCGGCTGCAGTGTGAATGCAGCCTTAGTGTCCCTCTGCGATATAATCAAGCGTCCCAGGGCAAGAAATTGGTCCACGACATTTTGCACGACGTGAACAAGTCCTCAATCCACTTTTCACTTAGCTTGGACAACGGAGCCCTTAAATTTATTTTTAGCATAAAATGAACTTCTCATTTCAGAGTAAACCTGAAAGCAACATTTCTAATTTGACTTAAATGTAGAACAGTGTGTTGTTCTTTGTGAGAGAACATTCTGTAAAGCATGTTGAATTGTTAAAGAATAATCTGTTGTCAGAATGAACTGCTGGGAGAAGCAGCGAAGAGGAGCTGATTGCTTTGTGAGTTGAGTGCTACCTGTGGTGTTATGACTTGCTCAGTGGAACATGTAGTAGAAACATAACAAAGTGATTACTGTGAATGACGCTGATTTAGCAAAATAGATTGTCGAAGAAATGTTAGGTTGCTTATATATATTGCTTATATAACCCTATACACAGAGAAAGCACTAACAAACTCATCTGCGCAAGAAACCTAAACCTCGTGTCCCAAGAGCAGAAACACATTCTCAGCTTTCTCCGTCTTTAAAGGCAGCTTTAGTTCTGCGGGGCATGTGAGTTATGTTTGACGCGGAGGGCTGAAATTGGCTGTTCGTGGATGGGCGCTGACAAGGACTTGTCAGATGTGAGGTGAAAGCCTCAGCAAGTGCAACACATTTTTCTCATTTGTCAGTTTTATGAACATCACCGTCCTGAATCATTTTGAATCATTTGAGCCCAGAATCATTTCAGCTTAGGCCTCTCAGTAGTAGTGTTGACGCCACTTCCTTTGGTCTCTGTTGAACGACTTTAAATGAGTCCTGAACAGCTCAATCCCAATGGATTTATAACGTTACTGCAAACATTACATTGCATTTGCATTACATCTTCTTCGGCCAGGGGAAGAAGAACATTACCTCTTCGGCTTAGAGGTTCTCCAACATTCGTTTAGCAGTTATGGATGGATGCATGCTTGCATGTAGATGTACAAAAAAAGTCAGGTGATATGTGTGTAGCAGAAGAAATGTTTTCTGAATTAACTTCTGAACTGAATGATCACTTTTTATTGTTTCCAACAATCCACCACAAAATCACATGGGTTCACTCAGCACACAGGACCCAATATTCCAAGTGGCCAATGAAGTTGCTTGTTACTGTTATATTTCTGTTTTGACTTAACTATTTTCAAGATAGTTAAGTTAGATTTCTTGCTGCACAGAAAAATGTTTTCTGAAAATCTTACTTTGCTAGGCTTTTTGTGTGGGTTTTTGTTGTGGCTTCTCCCACTGCCCCAAATTGCATTTGTTGGGTTAATTTGTGTTTTTGAATTGGCTTTAGAAGTGAGTGTGTATGGCTGCTTGTTTCTGCGTTGGCTCTAAGGACTGCTGGAATGATCTCCATCCCACTTGTGACCCTGAAAAAGGCAGAAATGAGAGAGCAGAAAATGGATAAACATTTTTACCTTCCACTCTAGCTCTGTTATTATTAAATAGGAATGTATTTTTCATTGTATAATTACATTAATATGAAGAACTACATACTAGAACATACTAGAGCTCAAACAACTTGGTTATACTAAATTATGGTAGATTCAGGTTATTTCGCCTTACCAGTTTCATTCATTTGAGGTTTCTTCTTACTTTAAATTTTTTTTTAAATTCACTATGCTGATCAAGATGTCATTTTTCCATAAATAGACAATAAGAAATTGCAATTATATTGTTGAATATCAGAGATTTAACATGAAACCACTGGATTAAAGCTTCAATTTTCTGCTTGTAAAAAACAATGTTGCATGCAACCATAAATAGCAACATTTTTAGAGTCATTAACATTACCCATAAAATTCAAATGTGAATTAGTTATAGGTTCTCTTCAATAAAGAGTAATGTATATGTTTCAATGTAGTTTTGTTGCATTTACATGCATTTCTCCGCATATTAGATACATAAAAATAATGCAAATTTGTCTGGTTTTTCTCTGATAAAATGATAAATATAGTGCTTTTCTAGTCATACTAGACTACTCAAGCACTTTACAGTACAGTAATTAGGGATTCATCAGCAAGCTGATTTATCTGTGCCAATTTACTTAATTTTGGGAGATTGGTGATCGGTCGATACTTAGAGGTGAAGCCAAACTTCTCCCTCAAACTTATGTACTTCAGCAAAGGTCTAAAGCTCAAGCACTGTCCTCTTCTGCTATGCTGTGAGAGAGGTTTGACTGAGAGACCGGCCCACCAAATGTCTGCACATTTGCAGGTAACAATAATCTCTGCCCTGTTGCAAGTTAAGTTCAGTGACTTTTTTGCTATATTTAGAAAGTCAGAAAAAAAAAAAAAAAAAATCAGCATCGGTCAAAATCGGAATTTTTGTAGATGGGAATTGTGGATCGGCCTGAAAACTGCAATCAGTGCACCTCTACTAGTCACATTCAATCTCTAAGGCACACACATTCATACACAGACTAGTAGACAACTTTGACCAAAGTGCCTTGCTCAGGGGTACATTGACATTTGGCAGGAGGAAGCTGGAATCAAACCCTCAGCTTTGACTACTCTTTCTGTTGAACCACAGTCGTCCTAAATGCAGATTGCAGTGCTGTTCCATTGATTAAATTGACTACTTATCTTTATGAATGGATGTATATGCATCTCAAAAAAACAAAACGCAGTTTTTTTTGTTTTTTTTTCTTTTCACATCACTCTTGCTTTGAATGTAGGGTTTGTCGTAGCAGCTGCAAGATTGCTCAGGCAAGGGAAGCAGCTTGATTTGAGGTGAAAAAAAGCTCTTTTGATTGACGCTGACTTATTGTGGCTGACAACCATTGAGTGTTCACACTAAATTTTAATAAGCAAAACTAGTCTTTGCTGACTGGATGAATACACTGTTTTCTTTTTGTTTTGTTTGTTTTTTTAAAAACGTAGCTCGACACCTGCAGACACAAATGTTCTCAATCAGGGATGCGCCTATGATCTCATTTGTTCTTGATGCAAAGACGAGAGTGACTCATCGCAGCATTTTTTTGGTGCCTGTTGCTCTTTTATGTTCTTGTATAAATGTGAAATACAGAGCTTATTTAAGACTGCGAAAAAATACCAAGAACTACCTAGACTGGGTAAAAATTTCTATCTGCAAATAAGGAGGCCGTATTTTTAAAGAGAACATTTCTTTCCATGAACCCTGTGATATTAAGATGCTTTGAAAATAGTTTTATCGTACAGCACATGTTCTATTCGCTTTGGTAGCCTGTCCTATGTCTTAAGCCTCATAAATCATCTCGTAATTTGGTTCATTCCCTCCACTTAACAGCAGGAGCTCTGTTACACACTGTATCATCCGACTCTTCTAAGCTGTTATAGGTGTTTGGGGTGTAAAGCCAGGCTTCATAGCCTCCTGTCTAAATGGTGTCTTTCTTTCACACCTTCCTACATCGAATAGGAGGAAACTGTGTCAGCGATTTAGTGAAGCTTTTCATGAAGCGTTTGCAATGAGATGTGAGGAGTCTCTGGAGTGGTGCATTCTTTTAAGAGTTCATAGGCGGAAGTTGTCACAGGGTGTTTTTTTTTTTCCTTTTGTTTTGTTTTTGTTGTTTCAAGGTGCAGTCATAGTAAAAAATTAAGCACACCTTTCTATTCTGTGGTTTTACATATGTTGTTCATAAAGTATTTTGGGGGTTTACTTAAAAGGCTTATTTTTGCAACTTTCCCTTCACTTGTGTTCAGGCGTCGTGCTACTTACTATAGGGCTTTGACCTATTTTAATAAAACAAGAGAATGAGAAGAGAAGAGAATGGGAAGACCCGCAAACTGTCTCATCATTTATTTAGTAATTTTATTTTAAAAAAAGATTGGTTATTATTATTATTATTATTATTATTATTAATAAAGTCTTCTTTTTGTTATATTACAGTCCTTACAAGCGACTCTCATTTGAACTATTGTTATTTCTGCTTATTAAAATATTTGTTTACAGATTTGTATTTTACACACTATACAAAATTTTAATTAAATTTTATTAGTATTTATGCCCTTGCTATTTTATTGATTTATATTTTACTGACTTACCTAAAGTCTGACTTCAGTTAAATATGGAGATCTGACTTGAGTTTTACACCACATCGTATATCAACAGCCGGTGAGAGTTATTGTGTCTAATAGTATAACAAATCTCAGGCTGGCTTGCTATGATATTCTAGAGCTATCATTAAATTTAGCCAATATAACTTTTTTGGCCAATATATAAGTTCCTCCACTATTGTAGAATTAGCTGACTTTGTGTTTTTGGTTTTTTTCCGCTGATTTATGTTTATTTTAGGAATTGAACGACTGTCAGCAAACCTTTTTTCTGCTTATATCAGTCTTTACAATATAAACTCAAGTTAGGTTTAATAAGATGAAAAAAGATTCTATGAGAAAAGATTTTAAGGAAGTATTATTTCAACCATTGCTCATCTTTGTCAATACAGTAATGCTAATAATAATAATAATAATAATAATAATAATAATAATAATAATAATAATAATAATAACAATAACAATATGTGACATTATTGACTAAATGAAGGGACATATTTGTGAACTAAAACAGTCTTCCCTGACATACACACGGCTGTTTTAACACTGAATCTTATCATCGGGTCTGATACATACATATGGAGGAGAGACTAGAGTAAGAAAAGTCATTTTTCGTACCCAGGATAAGTACATAAAGGCAACCTTAGTTTGGTTGCTAATTTATATATCTGCATGTGTTTTAGGATGTTGTCCATCCTTTCAAACAATGGTTATAACTGTTTTGATAATGTAGCATGTAGCATATACAAAAAAGGTTGTCTCATGGCTCAACTTACCCGAAGTGTGGGGTAAGTTGAGCCATATCTCTAAATCCCCCCTACACCCTTCACATACATACATAAACACGCACATACACTTGACCCCACCCGTCACTGACCTCCTCCTACTCTAAATAAAAGTAACTTTTTTCCCATCCGGTGCTTTCTAGTTACAGTTCTTCAAATATAAAAACTTTTTTGTGTTATTGCAAATTACTGCTAAACCACTGTTAAGTATGTGTAAAAGAAACAAAAAAACAACAACATGTTTTTTAGTAGGTGTGGGAAATTAATATTTTCATTTGGAAAGAAAGTGCTAAAACTGAATCCTTGGAAAGTTGAAACTTGAAAATTGTTTATCGTTGGCTTATGACCTCATGTTGTAAGTGGCACAATCGACAAATAAAACAAATGTAAAAATATGTATTATTATTTAAACACAATTCTTACAAAACTTACGACAGACTAAATTCACTTTTAAGAGTGTAAGAACACAACTTGACATTGTGTTCTTCATCTGACATAAATTTGTCATAAAAGTATTACTGATTAAACTTTAAAAAATATATAGCTTTATGTGGTAATATTTTATTGCTCTGCCATTTTGGTTAGTCTTAAATTTCTTAATTTAACTGATCCTAAAGTTTTACAGTAAGATGTCCACAAAGCACTTATGAACTTTGTAGCTCATAAGTATTGCATTACTTATGAGCTACAAAGTTCATAAGTGCTTTGTGGACATCTTACTTACTTAAGGCTATTTGTGGTAGTGCAATGGTGAAGAAGAAATCCTCCATCTTTTGGGACCAACCTAACACATGTTATAACGGCCAGGCCTCGTGTTTAAAAAGAAGCTGAAGTACGTCACCTAATACATGAGCTATATGTCTTATCAACTTTACATTTTCTTTGAGAAAGTAGCATAAGCTGATACTGTAATAACTCTGAATGACATCTTTATAATTGTTGCTACTTGTTCCACTTGATGTAAAAGGAATTATTAATGACTCTTATTTAATCATTTGACAGTGGTAAAAAGCTTAATGATATATTTATTGTTGGCCCAAATTGTTTCGCTTTATTTCAGGTAGGGGAGATATTAACTACTGTCTTGTTAAAGATTTTGTCAGTGTAATAACACTTAATGACATTATTATGACTACTGTTATGACATATTTATGGCATATGATCATTCTTGGTCAATGTCAAGCTGTTATAACAAAGACATTTTGAATAATGTTAACTTTGTGTTAAAAGTGTCATGATTTACCGAATGACACTTTATGACAAGTCAAAAAAATAATTTTGTGATCATTTGATTATATTTAATTTGGCCTCTGTAAGGATTTTACAAAACATCTGATGGTGTGCTGCAAAGATGACTTGTTAGGCAGAAACACAGAGCAGGGTCTGTTTTTTTTCTCTGTGCTGAAAGTGCTATTCAATTATTTGATTATGATAGATTGCTGATGTGATTTCATGACTCACTGCTGGTCTGCAGCTCATTTATTATCGTTGTCCGTCATCTCTGCCCCCTTACCAATGGCATAAGCTGAGCAGGATGTTCTCTCTCTCTCTCTCTCTTTATTGGCATGAATAAAAGCATAATGGGACAATGCTGTCATGGTTTGTTGTACAAAGATTAAATTGAAATCTTAATCAAGGAAGACAAAAAAACCCAACAAAAGCATTGCAAGCGATTGAATTGAAGCAACTGGAAATCCATCTGAACTTAATATAATCAAAAATAATTCACGAGATCTTTTCACTTCTTGGACAAAAGGTAGTTTTGAGACAGAATTATCTTATTAATTTGCCAGGCTTTTGTCAGCCAGTTTTATATTTGCACCGTTTTTAGGTAACGGCTGTCATGTTGCTCCATGTAGAGGTGAGCGATCTGGTCAAATGATTTTAAGGCTTTCTTTTGATAGAATACCCCAAGCAATTTTATAAACTGGAGTGAAACTTCATCTTGTGACTCCATTTTGTGACTTGATGCATTTAGTAAGTTTACTTGGATAGAAAACATTTTACTAAGTGCCACTATGAACTGAATTTGTCTACATTGCATTATATCTAACATATGGAGGGGAATTTGAATAACTGAATTTATTCAAATAGAAATAGAATTGGCTACATAAAATAGATTAGTTTGTCCTGTTAAATGTCTTTACATTTGTTATTAATTGGCACTGCATCAATACATTGAATTCATTTCAGTGTAATGGGCTTAGAGACTGCCATAAAACCATTCTCACAAACAAACATGGCATAAAAATTTCCACAATGTCAGAAACTTCCTGGTAAAATTATGTCGTAACTGTTGTTGTGGCCAACATGTCTAATTATTTGTCTCTTTTTCTGAGCCGTTTGTGCTCCCGACCTTCAGTTCAGAATCTTAGTCAGTAGAGAACAAGCGCTAGCAACATCCTTTACCTTAAGTTTCATACCGGTATCTCTGGATATGTTTGACATGATTGTGCTGGGGAAATTAATCATGAAAGCATGTTTTAGGTGTTTCCCTGCTGCCACACACCTGGATTGAATCTGTGGGTGATTAACAGGCTTGTGCAGTACTTGATGGTCATTTGAATCAGCTGTTCTGGAATAGAGGCACATCTAAAACATGCAGAGCAGGGGGGCTGAGGACTGGCATTGAGAAGCGCTGTTTAAGGTGACACAGTTCTGTAGGTGACATTTTAAACAAACCTTCTCATTGCCATCAATATTTTATAGTATTGCGATGACAGAGTGTCGAGTTCCTGTCCTGTATGCTTTTTGAAACTGAAACTGCACTGTTTGTTGGGTTGCAGGAGTGTGGATTTCCTGGTTATGTTTAGGTATTTGTACTTTCATGATAAAATCGTATGTAAAATCGTGTCAGAAAAAAGTACCAGCTCAAGTTTGAAAGGTTTGCAGGTTGTTCTTACGACCTGGAGGAGTTTCACGTAACTTGCACCACTCCACAAAGCTGCCATAAACAGAGAAATGATATGCAAATAATACAAGAGTTCCCAGTGTAATTCAATATTTCCATCCTTTTTTTCTGTTTTATAGTATTTTGCCACCAGAGCCTCATAGTTGTGAATCCATCGGTGTCCCTCTGGGGTCACATTATTGTTATGACAGCGAAGCATCTCTCAGCGCTTTTAATGCAGGGCTGTTTGGTTCTCCTCGCTTTAAAGAAGCGACCCTTATGACCTGGTTGTTAGGGATTTTTGCCATCTTCCTCCTTAGAGAGATTAATTACCAGAAGGAAACCGACGTGCTCATGAGATTTGATTACTCCGTTTTGAAGTTGATTTCGGGGCAGAAACCACAGTTTGTTGCATTTCTTTGTTCTCAGACAGTGCTTTATAAATTGCAGTGTGCATCGCAGGGCGGCCTTTTATTCACACCATCACAAACAGATGGAAGACTTGTTGGGCTTTGAATGATGTGACTGATTCCGATTGTCGATTGAGACTTTTGGACACGAGACAAAGAAAACAAAACAAAACATTTTGCTTCCTTTTGTATTTCATGCAGTCTGATGTGGAGTTTTCTTTCATGTGCAGATCACTCCCCTCTCTTTGTACTGGGGTCTGTTCTGTGCAGTGCTGGAGGTTGTGTTGTGGCTGTGGTTAGCTGTGTAGATTTTTGCTGCAGTGCAGCAGGGCGCATTGTGCTGCTGCCTCTGTCTCCCTCTCTTTCTCTCTCTCTTTTCTCCTTTCTCCCCGCTTCTTGTTTCTCTGTATATGTGCATTCATTTTTGTGTACATCATTGAAGTGCAATTGTATACTTCCAGTGAGTTTTGCTGCTTTAAAGCGATTTCCCTCAGCTTTCTTCTTATTCAAGACACCAGTGAAACGGGAGAAGCTCAACACGTTTTCCCACGTTACTACTTTCCGTCTTTCCTTCCCCGGCCTGTGAATTAGATTTGTCAATAATTTCATGATGACCTTTTGCAAGTTCTTGTTTTTGGTCTCATTTGCTCCTCGACTTCTCACAGTTTCGGGCTGGTTCCTCCTGGGGTTGTTGTCCTTTGTTCAGACGTAGAAACGGAGCGATGATGGCAGTGGCCTGTGTTGTTGTGGTGGTGGTGGTGTGTGTGTGGCTCCTTATGCAGGAGGGCCAGTTTTTTTTTTTTTTGGTTTTTTTTTGTATACCTACTAGCCTAGATTTAGCAGCAACATTTTCCAGGACAAAACATGTGGCTAAATGGCACATAGGGGGACAATTCAGGAATTTTCACCATCTAAGGGTAACAAGCAGTTGTAATCTCCAGGAGATAAGTCTT
The DNA here is from genome assembly GCA_903067055.1 of Poeciliopsis paucimaculata. Taxonomy (NCBI): domain Eukaryota; kingdom Metazoa; phylum Chordata; class Actinopteri; order Cyprinodontiformes; family Poeciliidae; genus Poeciliopsis; species Poeciliopsis paucimaculata. The sequence goes on along the minus strand of CAEGAD010096076.1, from coordinate 16,768 downwards.
AAAGTGTAGAATACCTTGCAAAAGTATAACTTTGCCACGTTATAGCCACAGACCCTAACCTATTTTATTGAGTTTGTGTGTGATAAAGAAGATGAATGCCTCACAAACAGCATTTTGCTGCCACCACCATTCTTCACTGCATGGATGGGGTGTTCAGGGTGACATGCAGAGCGAGTTTTTCACCCAAATAATATCTTTCATGATGGCCAAATAGTTTAATAATGATCTAATCTGAGCACCTGCTCTGCTACATGTTTTCCATCCTGTAGATGGCTCACGGTGAACCAAAATCAGGACTTCTTACTTATACTGTCAACTCACTTTTAATTGCTAATTGCCTGATCTAAAAATAAAGTGATGTATAAAGGAAAAAAATGTTAGAGGAGCTTAAGTGAATGCCCTGTTATTAGTAGGTCACTGCCCTGCTGCCTCCTAGAAAATTACTATGACAAAGTACTTTAAATATTCCATTCTTTATGCGCCTCTTCTACTATCTACAGTATATAGTCAAAAACTTTTCTCCAAAGCCAACGTGACAACCGTTTGAAGGTTCAAATGATGAATTTTGATGACATAAGACGGCAGAAGTCCGCTTTAGTCTCGCCTCCTCTTGGTCTATTAGCTTTGATCTCTCCAACCGACTCGTTTGAATTTATTTTAAAAGAGAGATAAGATCTTAACTGGGTGTAATGCTTAAACAGAACCTCACTTGGACAATTCTGAGATACCTCCTTAAATAGTTTGTTCAACATTTTTGTTTGCAGACCTGGTCGCACCATGTACGTGCAGGTTATGATTTGCCGTGTCAACCAACACCTTGCAGCCGCGACATGACAAGGGCTCAACATTTCTGGCTGGTTACCTCCAGCCAGCTGAGGAAGTGGCAGTGATATCAGTGGGATACGGTTATCTGGTGGCAAGGTGTTAGCAGGTTCTTTGCAAGTGGGTGACAGACATGGCGTGTGTGTGTGTGTGTAGCCGCATGAAAAAGGTGTCTGTGGTTGTGTGACTGGGTTAAAGGGTCGCATCGAGCTCAGTGCTACACCACCAGGAACGTAAAACACACAGCGGTAGTTAAAACGACATGTTTATTACATGTCTCTTGCTGTAAAAGTATATTTTGAAAGTTAGTCATTTTGATTTTTGACAACATGGAAACGGCCTCGTTTGCTAAGATTGTGGAGCAGCATGTGAGAAAGGCGCTAAAAGCTGAACACGGAAACGGTGAGTGGCAACAGGATGTTTGTGGACAGCTATCGAGTCTTGATGGGACATACTGTTGGTTTCATAAAATCCGGCAACACATGACAAATTACACATGCAGTGATCAGAAATTCTGTGGCTAACTTTAAGTTTTAGTCGCTTCCACTTTCTAAATGAAGGAGCCCTGAAAGATCTGCTGAGTTGCCTCAGAAAATACTATTTCTGTTATGGAAGCATCCCACACCATTTGTGCTTCCTATGATGTAATTTTTAAACACCAAAAAAGAAAGGGGAGTACTGCAATCTCCTCAATTTTTGCCAGTTTTTTTCTCTCTATCTTTTGGTGTATTTTGACACAAGATTTACAGTTTACACCAAATAAATGTATTTGGTCACCCATCAAGTTCAGCACTTTTTGTATCACTTTGCAGTTTTTCTCTTCTCAGAAACTCACAAAATGGGTGCAGAGGTTTTCAAAGCAAGCCTTTACTTCACTGTTATTATTTTAACTAGCTCTTCCAGGTTCCTTGACTTTTGTTTTTTTTCTTAATGTTTGTTTTATGGCTGCACTGTCTCATAGTTGGCACTATTGCCTTGCAGCTTGAAGGTGCTGGGTTCAAATCCCAGACTGGTTCTTTTTGCATTTATTATCTATGTTCTAACCGTGCAAGCGTGGGTTGTTTCCAGCTTCTTCTCAGGTAAAAAAAAACATGAAAGTTTCGGTTAATTGGTTGGAAATACCTGTAGATGTGAGTGTGTGTGTGCATGGTTGTGGGCCTGATGTGTCTTTGCATTGCAATGTGATAAACTGCAACTCCATCATGAACTCCACCTCTTTCTCAGCGACTTTTGGAGTTGGGCAGGTCCTGAGCTGATGAGTTTTTCCACAAAGCTTTTTTTGAACATTTAAAAGGAATCACTTCAGAATGGTGCTTACAAATTAACATATTATGTTGCAGACTGATGCAATCTTTAATAATATTATTAGCATTGGGTGTTTCTTCGTATTTTTAATTTGTGTATGGACAAATTAAAAATAAGACGAACAAAATAACTTTTTTCTGAGGGCAAATTATTAAAGAAGTAGGGTAACATGGCTGTGGATGTGCAAGAAACATTTTTTGTTCTGTTGTCAAAGCAAAATATGTCTGCATGCTAATGTTCAGAATTGTACATAACAGTTAACTGAGAGAAACTTAAATGACTGAAACATTTTAGCGCTGTAGCAGCACCGTTGGCCAACATGTGATCAAATGTATGCTTTCTGAAACGATGACTAAAGAGGTGGCTGTAATAGACCTGCTTTTATGCCAACAGAATCACGATCAGAAAGTTTCAAGGCTAAACATGACAGACTTTTGTGCTGCTGCCAATAGATTCTCTTCTCCACAGCCGTTTCGTGGTGTTTACTTCCTTTTGTCTGTTTTGTTTTTCTTTTTTGTCCAGTGTACAAAAAAAATCACTTAAAAATCCATCTTTTATTTCAGGCCACTTATTTAATTGTAGGGTGAAAATCCCTATCAAAAATAATCAATTATTTAAAGCAAAATTACCAGAGCCACTCTTACTTGCACTCATATATTTTTCAATAAGTTGTGCTTTATAAGTTGATCAGGATAAAACAACAACCCTTAAGTTGTTTCTCTTGTTTTGAATCTGTAAACATGGTGTGACACAGTGGTCATGTCTATTTACCACTCTTCAAAAAGGAAAAATAGAAAACATTAGGGCTGTATAATTATTTAGATTCTACAATATTTATCAATTTTTTTATTTTTTTCGCCCCCTCGGAAGGTATCGATTTTTCATCCGCAAGTATCAGTTCGTTAAACCGTAGGGGTCCATAAGCTTATACCGTCTTTTTAACATGTCTGGTTTGTGTTTGATCTATTAAAATAGGCAGGTATGAGAGCTGGTAGAGGGGGACTTCGGGTTATTCAGGGTAGATGTGCTCCCTAGAGGGAGACGGGTCTAATGTTGTGTTACCAATAATGTCACATTGTTTATTGCAGTCATTTCGTAAATTATCCACCTTTGGACAATGATGGAGAAAAACAAATGGTGATTGAAAAGAAATTTAAAAACATGACACAGCCCTCATAAGAGTTTTCTCAGTATTGATACATTTATGAGTATAAAACAATATTAGAGCTATTTTGTAACCACCAGGAGGAATTGCATCCTTACTGTTGGTGTTTAGTTTTGTAATTTTGAAACATCTGGAGAGCTTCTATATAAATGAAGCTTTACTAACTTGATTTATACCGCTTTGTGTTTGCTTTTGTTAAAATTTACCACGACTGACAAGCAAAACTTAACTTCTTAACTGTTGAATAGAAGTCGTCAAGATTGCATGAAAACAAAGTTTAAATAAATCCCAATCATGCTATGTGATTATGGTGTATTAATCTAAAACAACAACAAAAAAAACCCATCTAAATTTAGAAATAAACTTTAATAATAGTGTACAGTACTGTAGGGTCTTGTTTTGCTTGCACATGGTAAGCATGTCTGCAAATAATCATAAGAGGGATTTTTTTTCCCCTCAACGGTTCTCCTGGTAGCAGTGTGGGCAATTTGTGCAAAAAATAAAACATAAAATAAACTTCCCCTAACCTGTGTGCTGCTGAAAAGCTGCTTGTAATGAAGTGGTGAGTCCTCTGAATCACTGACATAAAACAGTGATGGATACACTTTGGATGGAAGCTATCACTCGTAAAATCTCATTGAAAATGAACTGCTCTGCAACTAAATTAAAGGCGTCACGGCATAGTTGGTCAAAGTTCTCTGTGAGGACAATCGCCGGTTACTTCAAATGGTAATTCCTATGCCGAACACCGAGCCCAGCCTGGTCATGGATCGCTCATTCTGCGCTGCCTCTGTTGTGCCATATTTTAATCTTACATAAGTGTTTGCAGTTTTACGTCCAAATAAGATGTTTAAGTGTATGGCCTCCAGAGTTTGTGCTGCTTCATTGTTTTGTGTTGGGAAATTATAGGTGCTGCCATTTACATTTCATGACCAATACCACACAGTCATTTTGTCACAGCTCTTTTGACGTTAGAAGAGCCCCGTTTTTCAGAGCAACTCAGCATGTTGACATTTGTCTTCTGGTTGTAATCATGTTGAGATTGTAATTACAATTAAAACTTTTAAAGAATTCTAAAACAGAAGTACAAAAATCTCCTTAATTTTAGGGTAGTATGTATACTAAGCTGCTATGTAATGCCCTTTTGCCTTGGGTCCAATTTCACTTCTGATCTCATCCAGTCTCTATGCTCTCACACACTTTATCTTAATAAACGGAAATTTCCGATGTAGTTACCCTTAGACCTTTTTTTTCTATTTTCAGAATAAAAACAGTAGGACTGTGATTTAAAAAGACATTAAAATCTGATGTTTACCTAAAGGCTCCCTCAGGGTCTTTCCAAACTATTCCATGCAGATATTATACTCACAAAGTCTCACAGAATTATTCTCCTCAGCTAGATGGCCATAGGTAGATTTAACGCATGGCCAGTCATGCCTAAGCATTACTATTTCATTGTAGCCTACTTCTATTTTCTACCCATAAAGAAGGCATTTTTGCAGTGATTAGTTACATGGTTTTTGTACTTGATCAAATCTACACTCTTTCGTGTGGCTGGACCTCATGAAGCCTGATTTTCATGGCCCTTTTCAAACACAATACTGTGAAGAAAAATTTTAAGTAATCTGCAGCTAGAGTACCCCTCCTGTCACTTCCTATAAAAGTTTTATTAGGTGGAATAATTTAAGACAAGCTTTGTGTTTGGTTGTAAACTGGAACAGTTGGTACCACAGGTGACGGCAGCAAGAAGTTCCTGGTTTCAAATCCAAACTCATGACTGTTTTATTAATGAATTGCTCTAACGTTAGCCTTAGGTAGGCTGCATGCATGGCTGTTTGTCCCGGTATATTTGACTTTTGGTCAAATAAACCGGACACAGGCAGTAACCCGCCTTTCCCTCCACCTTCATGACCCTCAAAGATAATCTTATGTAGAGCTCTAGTTTTATGTAAAAGCAGTGACTTATGGGAACTGATGGAACAAACATTTTTTGCGGGTGCGTTCAGTTTTCACCATTCGTTTCTAAAAATGCTTAAAAATATATGTTAAGAGCCAACAACTACATACTGCGTGTTTTTTTTTTCATTGCTACACATCTTACGTGTTTCTATGTCAGTAATGTAAGTTATTAATGTTGGTAGCTTTTTTTTATACTTGTTCTATAAACTTAAGAGGTTTACTTTTGGATATATCATCAAAGTTGTGAAATGACCCTTTAATTTTGGGTCATTTCACACAAATGGAGACACAGAACTTTCCTGACATAATTAAAGTTGCAATTTTTTTTTTTACCCAAGACTTGCGTTCAGATGTTTTCTTGTATTTTAGGTTAGTCATCAATCAAATCCTCCTCACCCTTGGTGATGGACCTCTTATCTCCCTTTTATCTGTCTGTGTTGCACATTACTTTTCTCTTAGTATCACTTTTCCCTACCAGGGCAACAATGGCTCCCCTTGAGCAGCATCAGAATGGCCCGTCAGTAAAATCTGATCCTTTTAGACCGAGCAGGCCTGATCTTTTGCATGCCAAAGTCTTGTTGATCAGGGCCAAATGTCCTTCCAACGCCCTCAAACTTTAACCACCAACAGCAAGAAAGGATCTCTCAATATCTACTCTGTAACTTTAGATTCTGTTGACATGTACGAAGAGGATAGGAAGAGAGGAGAGGGTACACATTCCTCCCAAACCAACTCTGCAATCTTTATCGGCTGAGCTGGAATTGGGATGTGGGACAATCAGGGATGGAAGTGCGCAAGGAAAAGTACACCTGATTTAACGCCTCGCCCTCCTGGAGTTTTAGCGGGACAGGAAGAGTTTGGCAGATGTCACAATCAGATATGGGGGGAATTGATGGCTATACTTTTAGTTTAAGAAAACCATAAAAAATTATTGATAGACTTTATTTCTAGACCAAGAAAAGAAAGCTTGTCATGAATGAAATGTTCAATATATTATGTAGTCTGTTTTTAAAATAAGAATCCCCAATTCATCTATCACAAATATAGGTTAAAGCTACAGAAATCATAAACTCTGTAAACCTGTAGTCGGTGCTGAAAATTTCAAGTCCAGTTCTTTTTTTTATTGTGGTTTTCATGTTTGTCTCAGTTTGCAGTGTTAATGCAATAAAAAACCGTTTCATGAGCTCAAACTGTGAATTAAATGAAATAATATTTTAACAAAATGTTTCAGGTTTAAAACTAGAGATTAAATGCAGTCCAGGCTTCTTAGAAAATGTGAAATGGCCCTTTATCTCTGAAGCATATCAAAAGTTTAGCACTGTTTTCCAGTTGTGTATGGCTACATTTCTTACAGCATTTACAAACTATTTGTGCCTTGTCTTTTCTTCGGTCACTTCGACTTTTGATGACCCAAAATATTGCCGGACAGTTTTAAAAATGTGTGGGTGCTTGTTTTGGTTGTCAAGTGTTGCTCAGCAGCCCGAAGAGCAGACTTTGTTTCAGCTATGTCAACAAAACAGAGTAACTCGAGTACCACCTCCTCTCTGAGCTCAAATTCGGAACTTTAAGCAGAGATTCAAGCTTAAATTATTAAACTAGTAATAGCTGGCACTTTTCAGTCTAGACTTTTGTCAGATGAATTTATGTTGTTCTCGCCAATGTATGTCTTGGCGAGTCATATTTCACTTCGGTGAAGAAGTGTGATGGTTTAATCTTACAAGAACTCAAACCATGAGATATTGCTAAGCCCTTCTTGTTAAGACTTCAGCTTCACACAAAGGTCATTCCAGGAACTGTTCACTGATGGTAAGCTAGAGAAACGGCTCATAATTTCTCCAGAGTACCATTCTTCATTACTTCCAAACGATGCCTGCAGGTTTATTTTCAAGACATGAAGCCGTTACAAGGTTAATCACACAGAGTTGAATGGGGAGATGTTGATGACGTTTCACTTTGCTGTGGTAAAAAATGACAAAATTTAGTAGAAATGGGCACTAGGAGAGATTGTAAAATGTACATGGAAAACTTCTGGATTAGTACAAATTGCAGTATTGCAAAAGTCGGCGCACTGGAATGTTGGGGTGCATTGTGAAGCCAGTTTCACAGCATGCATGTGCATCTGGGGCACATGCATGCACACAGATCTGAAGTGCCATTATTAGATCTACTGACTTTCACTGATTCTAACTTGATTACCACACTGATGTGAGATGTTGGCAGCAAAACTGATGGTGAGGGAAGGTAAGAGTAAGTGACAAGGACACCAAGCAATGCACCAAGGTCTTTGTTTTATATACACCCTGCACAATGCAGTCCACTACTGGGTGCTGAGCTCTTCAGAAAACTGCATCCTTAAACTCTTCATAACACGTCTTTCAAGTTAATCTTATTAGCTTAAAACTCGCTTTTCCCATGGGAGCTGTGATTAAAAATAGTTTGTAGGAAAGACCGCCCAACATCTTTATGTAGATGCCATTTATTCATCAGAGTGGCAACAGGAGATAGGATGCCTGATTGCTTAATGGTAAAGTGAAAGTACATCATCACAAAGAAAAAAAAAAATACTTCATTGCAGTTCCAGATCAGTACTTAATCGTAAATGTTTTTGATATTGTGAGATATTTTTGCTGTGGTTCCATGTGTAATTTCATGTCTATGATAGTGTAAGACTTTGCTATAGACTTTTCAGCTGCAGTCAAATTATGTTTCTGAGTATTAAGTGAGTTGACAAATCAGAACCCTCCCATTATTTATACAGGAGCAGCCAAGAAGTTCTGAGCTAACAAATTTATCAAAGCATGTGTGCGATTTGAAAATGCTTTTTTTAAGTTAATTTATCTTTAAAACTGTTCTTATAACAACCTTATTCATCTTTGTTTACATAGCACCAATTTATAACAGATATCATACGTCAGCGGCTATCCACTATGAGCGGGCATAAATAATATGCTTTATATTTAACACAAAAGTTCCTGTTTCGGGAACAGTTTTAATTGCTTATTTTCATTTTTGTAGTTGAACTTGAGCAGAGACACATTTGAGGATAAGTGTTAAAATCACAATTTAATCTGGTAACATTAAAACAAAGCTTTGTCTTCAATCCAGTTGACCTCTTAAAGTGTTTGTCAGAGTCACATTAACAACAAAACGCATCCCAAATTGAATGTTTAACTTCAGCCTCATCATGTGACCTCGTAGGGTTTTATCATCCTCCTCTGCTTCAGGGATCTTACATTTTTGTTTGGAAGTATGTCTTTCAGAAGACCGCTGATTATGATGGAGTCCAAGTATTTTGTGTTATGCGCTCTGTAAATTTTAAACATTTTAGCATTAGAGTTACAGGTAGATCTATCAACTTGAATTATCAGAGACGAGGCAAAAAAACTATTTTTTTTTTGGTTTTTTTTTGTCAAGAGAAGCCTTTTGATATGAGAGGTAATATGTCTGCAGTAAAAAATTAAGCCATGTTGCCTTCTATTCAAGCACATAGGGTGAGTTATACATTAAACCAGACATTTACATACACTGTATTCTCACAGCCCAAAACGTTTGCTGTCTTATGTCACTTAAAATTGTCTAAATTCTTATTTATATTTGGTTTACATCATAAAAAAATTAGCAAGATAATATTTTAAAACAAATTCAGAAGTGTACATACAATTCTATAGTATTTGGTCAAATTGCGTTTTAGCTGTACGACTTTGGTCAATGTTTTTGGTATATTTTAACACGCTTCTCCCAGTATTCTGCTGGGATACTGGTGCATTGAATCAGACCACAGAACATGTCTGTAAAAAATAGGAGCTGAATTCATTTAGACTATATATCAGCTTTTTTTTGTTGCTTTTGGAGAAGTAGGTTTTTACTTCATTAATTCACAACTCAATTCACAGTGCATATTGACTCTACATATGCTAGCCTCTTTGCCAGGTCTTTTAATAACTATTTGAACAGATCAATATGGCGCCTTCTGTTCCTTAATTTACTTCTTGATAACTTCCCTGATTTCTTTTGATCTTTCTGTACAGTAGCATGGACGGGAACGTGTTTGAGGTGTTTGCCCTAAAATACATCCTCCATTTAAGTGTGCCTCCATTTAACCCAAATATTTTGAAATAACCAGAAGCTTACAAAGCCATCATCATTTAGGTGTTCGGATTGCTGAAATGTGTAGAAATCTTAAAGTAAAGGAACAAAAAAATTACATCTTATTACTGTTCTCACACTTGGTAAATATGAAGTATAGTGGAACATCAGTTAGAAACAAATTAGTGCAAAAGTTTCACACAGACTGCAGGTTGAAAAAATAAATAAATAACGAGAGACGGGTTTGAAGCACGACACAGGATTTCACAATGTCCTCATGGAGTATTGAGATAGTTGGACGATGAAACAGTTCTTCAGATTTGGTCTTCGTAGCCAGGCTTCTGCACTGCCTGCCAGATGGTAAAAATGACAACAGCTTGCATTCTGGGGTGGCATGTGCCTCTCTATCTAAAGACAAGAAGTTTGTCAGTGTTTGACAACAGCAAGATGGTAGAAATCCAAACAGATTTGCACTAATTACAGTGACAGAGGTCCTCCTCAGTTGACAGGCTATGGACAGTGATGGTATCATTCTTATATTTGACCTTAATATTTAAATATACTGCTGAATATTGACTGAGTTAACAGATTGAAATGTGAGTTTGATCGTCACGTGAAAGCAGTATTCCTGCACTGCAGCCAACATTTTTCTCTTTGGAGTAGGTACTCTGGGGTTTTCTTAGCTGGCTGCTTTGCCAACTCGTGGTTTTTGTAGAAAGCCCTGTGTTGGACATGAATATCACTCTGAATTCAATATGTAGTTGAGATATTTTGGGATCGTTGTTCTTGTTTACTTTATGAAACGGTCTTAGAAAAAGTGCAAAAAGGAAAAAAAAAAGGAAAAGTTCATCCTAATGAAGTACTTAAGTGGGTAAAATATGTAATTCTCCACCCACTGTTAAATACTATTAATCACATAAATGTAATATTACCCCATGGAGCTCTCTATTAAAATTAACTAATGGTATTGACCAGCAAAACTCAACCATACAGGAAAAACTGTATGTTATGGATGAAGGACATGGATGTATTGTAAGTGATTACCTACAGGAAAACTGTGGTCTCCTTCTGTTCAGTTCAGCACTTTAACTTCACTTCTGCTTCACTTTGCTGTCGTATATTTCACAGAGTGACTTGCAACATCTGCAGCTTTAAAAGTTGTGGTAGGCGTCACATGACTGCACACCTAATTGCCCTTTGCTCAGATGTCATTGTAGCTTTTTCATCTTTTCAATACCATGAATGTTGTTCTTGGGTCACTATTTGGGTTACCAAAAACTCTCCAGGTGGAATAAACATTTTTTAAAATTTTTTTATTGTACCGTGACTTCCTTTAGATAACATGAAACGTATCTATAGCAGAATCAAATTAAAAACACTAAATGGCACAAGAGGAGATGAAGCGATCCCAACCTTAGTTAAAAAAGCATCTATAGACAGAAAAACAAGCATTTAAAATGCATAACTCAGATTAAAGTAAAATCTATACAACAATGCAATGGAGAACAAAACAAGGCAGCATTTTTAATAGCTTGAGACAAAGTAGTGTTGCTTTCTGGTGGCTCTGTTTTTGACCTTGTGGTATCCTTTAACCTGATGGAAGCAGTTGTAAAACTATTCGGCGAGAGTCTAGTGAGGCTCTGACGATGTTTGAAGCCCTTTTTCTGCAGCGGCTCTTAAACAAGTCCTGCAACGAAGAAGAGAAAGTCTATTAAGTTTTTCTACTCCACTCACTATCTTCCACAGGGCTTTGTTTATGTCATGATTTGTGGTTAGAAATGGTGAAGATGGAAGCGCAGGTCCCAGGTTACGGAGAAAATGAACGATTCAATCAAAGTTCTGGCAGGAAAACAGAAGTCCAGGCAGCACTGGTGAACTCAGGGGCAAGAAACTCAACACAGGTCGCACTGGCTAAGACAATGACAATAGACCAGGAAACAGACACAGGTGGGATTAAATACAGAAGGAAGGTAATCGGGGGAAACGAGGGGCAGACAGGACAACACGGAGACTCAACTGAACACAGAAACCTAAATTAATACACACACACACAAAAAAAACATTACAGTTTATCTTAATGTTGCTATTCAGGATCCAACGAACAGAGGTAGTGTTCAAGCCAAGTAGGAGAAATTTCTCCTTTTATCACGTGTTGCATATTCATCTTGTTAATACTTATTATCATTAGGAAAAGGAAAAAAAAAAGTTGTAAATTCTCTTGTGCTGAGAGTAAAGTGTTGATTGTTCACTTTAGTTTTTTTTTTTAATGCATAAATTTGTTTCGAGTTAAGTGACTTGCTCTAAGGAAGCCTGAAAAAAAGACATTAAGTATTTACCAGTAAATAATGTCAAAAATAAATTCTAAAATGAAAAATTTATAACAGAATTGTCATAGCTCAGGAAACTGATCTATTGATGGGATGCATGTGAAGAAAATCTCTGAGAGCAAACCTACTTTAAGAAAAACAACAACAAAAAAACTCCTGTTCAGCCAATCAGAGATATTGTAGATTAAAAATCCTTGCTTCATGCAGGATAAAGTATTTCTTTCTTTAAAGAAATGATGCTGCACGTGATAAAAGAAGTCTTGAGAGACACAACTTCTGCAGTCAATAAATAAACATGAAGTTGCGTTTGATAATACAAATTCTTATAATCGCCTTCCCTTGCATTTCTCCCAGAAACTTTAAATTAATAAATTCACACCTGCTTCAATAGCAGGAGCTGTACTACAGGTAAAGTTGCTGTTGTGTGGGAAAGTGCAGAAGACCTGCTGACACGCAGAAAGTCAAACTGTTATGCAGCTAAAATCTCTATTCTAAAGCACAGCGCCTGTCCAAACAAATTTTACGCCTGCGCCCTTTTCTCATTCTGTCAGTGCACTCTCACTGCGAGCCACTTTTGGTCACCTGGGATGCATTCGACACCTCAATGTCTTTGGTTCAGTTTCAGTGAGGGCCATGTTACTGACACACACAGAGTCACTGCTTCTAATTGAGGAACATTTTTGCCCACCTTCTGTCAAGTCTCGACTTGTTTGGAAGCAATTGATAATACTGCATCGGTATCATTTTTTATACCGATGCAGTATTATTTTGCAATTGACTAAAATTTAATGTTTTGTGGTTTCAACAGTTTAGTTACTTTTTTTTTTTTGGTCTGGTTTCTGCAATAGCCCGGACAACATATAAAATACTTTACTTTTAAAAAGATTTTGAAAGTGTCTGTGTACACCGATCCAATTAGCTCTTCTAAATCACTTTGGCATGCTGGATTATCAACAGATTATCACCTAAATGTGTAGAAAGTTGGAAGACATTCGTGAAGGAAGTCATAAAATGATTCCCACAAAGAAACATGTAATACCTTTGGAATGGATTCATATAGATTTGATTATTTAGCTGCGAATTAAAAGGAATGTCAATTGTTCCCAGGGCCGTATATTAGTGTCACTACCAAAACCTCTGACTATGCCTGTGGAGTCTGTGGGTGTTTCTGTCTTTTCTGTTTGACACAACAATAAGTTTTACATGCATGATTGTAATTTGAATTGCACCTCACTTCCCACCACATCTATAGTCCTAAGTCTGAGTGGAGATGTGTGTGGGGGTGTGCGGGCGTGTGTGTGTGTGTGTGTGTGTGTGTGTTGATACTGTGCTTTACAAAGAAACTGTTTCTCTACACTTACGTAATTCCATCAATCATTTCTGTCTTTTGCAAATGATTAAATTGTTATTTTTAAACACACAAGAGATAATAAGTGCAAGTAAGTTTGTTCAGAGCGATCAGTATGTGTTTGCAAATTTCTCTGTGCGTTAGTGACTTGGACTGGTCCAGTCTGATAAAGTACTGCAGCTGTTACTTGCACTCTGTTCTGTTAAATTTATAATGATTACACTCAATCCTGCTTTAAAACACGAAGCACGACACACATTCGCTGCCTGTTCAACCAACGCTAAACGCATGATTAGAGTGGAACTGTCAGCTTCCATGTTGTTTCCTGGTGTTAACTGTTAGCATGGTTTTATAAATGAATTTTCTAGCAAAAACAAATAATATTCTGACTTTATTATTATTATTATAATCTTAAAACTTTTTATAGCATAATTTCAGATTGTTATTATTCCATACTTTACCTTGAATTTGTTTTGCTGTTAATAATCATGTTTATTAGATAGCAAGGTTTTGGAAACACTTTGGGCTCACCATGCCTCTGCACCTGGTTAACATTCAGCTCTGTCACACCACTAACTAATAAATGCTTAACTAATACAGCATCATAAAAGACAAATTGCAAAACTGTAAAATGAAAACCTGTTGAACGTAAGCTCAGGATATGTCTTTAATCGGTGGAGTCTTGAGGATGTGTTTCCCTCTTGGTGTAAGCTTGCTTTGCTTTTGAAAGAAAATAACTAGGAAATGTCTTTGCCTGGTGTGGGTGTCCTCTTTGTTCTCTCTGATAGGCATTTAGTTGTCTGTTGCACTTCTTACAAAAATTGTCTGTCTACCAGGAGAACGTCTTTAAGGTTTCTGCTGCTGATTTATAAAAAACAACAACAACAAAAAAAAAAACATAAAATGGAGGGATGCTTACGTAGCTGCAAGCAAAGCTTTGTCAATGAAACTTTCTTTAGAGATTTTAAGGACTTCCTGGAAGGCAAGAGCTGTTCTAAACACAAGACACCTGTTGCAGCAATGGGTGCATTGGATAGATGTCATCAGGTCCCCCTTGCTGGAGAGCAACAAAGGCATTGTGTCCTTCCCCCAGTGAAGCAGGGCTGTAGGTCTTATTATCCATCTATCAATGGAGCAGGTGTTGAAGGAAGTGTGAAACGGCAGGGTATACATCTTTCCCGACAGGATGTATGACCGCTTAACTAAGAAGTAGATCGCAACAAAGTTCCAAATAAAAAAAAAAGTCATGTTTTCCCAAATGATTTCCACGCTATGAATGCACAACACTCTTCTGCTACTTCTCAGGTGAACTATTTTCAGTCTCAGCTCTTTCTACCCGCCTCTCTTCCTTTTTCTATCTTTTGTGTCTCTGCAGTCAAGCCTCACCGTCCCACAGCTTTCCAATCCTCTTTCTTCTATCTGAGTCACTCGTCAATATCTTTGTGTACAGTTAACCTTTTCTACATTTTTTTTCTTGTTTGTGTTGGCCTTTTCGTTGATCACACGGTGGATCTTCTTCGATGACACATGTGGTTTGTTCAGCAGAAAACATTGTGTACTCAGTCGGAACGCTGTGCTGTCGCAGAGAAAGACGGCCGACGGAGAAACGGAGAGAGACGGGAGCAAGTTGAGTCTTTGTGCTCGTAAATCCAGACCAACGTTTTTAAAGACAGTATTTGAGTCATAGTTAATCTTGAGCTTTTAGAGAAGGAAGAGACTCATGCCTGGGTTAATGTAGTAATTTAGGTGCCTGCTCTTTCCCATAAAATAACACACAATCTGATTTCAGCATGCCATTTGCTGAATAAGTCGCGTTTCTGCATAAGGAGACTTCCACAATTAGCTCGGTCGTAATCATCGTACAAAAATCTTGTCAATTTAATAGGACGCAGGAAGTGTAGGCAATGATGTAGTGCTCGAATTAATAAAAAATTAATTACATTTAAAACTCCTTGTTACATCGTTAGTTCTCACTTTGAATACTATGAGTGATTGTGATTAAAGTTAGGGAGCAGCCATTGAAAAATATTTCTCACTGTGAGATTGATGCACAACTGTGAGGATGCTTGCAAATGTAAGTTACTACTTTTTTTCTTTTTTTTTTTAAAGGCACTTGTAATCATCTTTTGCTGAAATTAAGGAGCAAAGCCATTATGGACTGATAAAACATAGTTCATGTCTGAATGGATTGATGCAGTTAAAGAAAATGACTGTATATTTTTCAGCATAAGCAACGTTTCCTGTAATACACTCTGTCACTCGCTCTCACTGACACCATGATTGCAGTGAGTCACTGAATGGATGATAATAGCACTTTGCTCTGTTGTATTTGTCGGTTTTGAGAAGCAGAAAATATCCTGTTGAGTCAACTTGATTCAAGGGAGGCTGATCTGCTGATCTGGGCTTCCGGCAAGGAGCACAAAAGAGTGATGATTGTAAAAAAAACAAAAAAAAAACTTCTTGAGATATTGAACTAGAAATTTTAATGGTTGAATTTTTAAATGATACGAATCACATTTTCCAGATGTTTATTCTTTGATAATGAGCTGACTGGTTTAAAATGGGGTATTTGGGTTATAAATGTTAGATTAAATGCTATAAAAACTAAATGTAGTTTAAAAGCAGGCTAAATTAAGACACTACACTGTTTTAACACCCATAACTTGGATCAATGCAGGGGAGCTTTTTCATTGTTTTGATAATACGTAATTACATAATTATATAACTTTGAAAGTATATCTGACTCAACACACATAGCGACTGCTCCTACTGGCCATGTTTGTTCCCAAAGTATTGGGTGAGTGCTAGCATGTTTACTCTTTGTTTCGATATGCCAGCTTAGTAACTCTGCAACAAATTTCAATGAAGTTCCAGTTGACTTTATGTGAATAAAACTTAGAGAAAAATATGTTCTCTTGCTTTCATATGTCAGCACAAACACACAGGGAGCATCTTCATCAAATACAGTTTCTCTTCCCATCAATGTAAAGCAACAACCTGTGCTCAACTTGAAATTAGTCAATTCGATCTCTGAAAAACCTTACAACTGGAGTTAGGAAAAAAGAGATCCTAATTTGTTTACAGTCTTGCTAGAAGATGGCGTTACAAGGACAAGACTCAAAATACATTTAAAACTGCACACTTGTTTTAAAAGAAGAGCATCACTGCTGTAAAGTCTTTTCATTCCTGACACGAGGGGAAACGGCCGCTGCTTGTGTTTTTGCCCGGGGTGGAAACTTCTCATGTGCATTATTTTTGCAAACATCAAGTGAAGCGGGTGTTGTCTAATTATGACATAGTGCAGTTAGTGTCTGTCACTCTCCATAATGATAAGAGACTGGACACAGAGGGAAATGCCTTGTCATACACCCTGCATGCTTTATTCGTGACAGCTGTACAAGGAAACTGCATCGGAGCAGACATGTCCTGTTGATCTGGGGAGAGAGACATTTCTTTTCACAAGGAAGTGAATCCCCTTCTGGAGCCATTAATAATGAATCAATGACCAATCTTTCACACACATTTGCTGTTTTGCTTGCATAATTTATTGAAGTAACGTTAGAAGATGCAAATGTTTGTTGCTTTGCAGTACACTCAGATAAGGCGATCATCCCCAGCAGGTTTAGTAGGCCACATTTCAGCCACAAAAAAAAAAAAAAAAAAAAAAATGCGTGCATCCATGCAGACAATGGCCCCGGGTTATTTTTGTGTGTCCGGGGTAACCTGGCCTGGTGGTTTGTGGGACCGGGTGTTTTG
>CAEGAD010096058.1:0-35589 GCA_903067055.1 Poeciliopsis paucimaculata | reverse complement strand
TGTTTGTATGATGTAAAGCACTTTGAAATGCCTTGCTGCTGAAATGTGCTATACAAATAAAATTTGATTGATTGATTGATTGATATGACCAACATCAAATTACAAGCTGTTACCAGTTAATTTTGTTGTAAAATGTTTGTAATTACGTAGATTTTATGTGAATATTAAATTTTTATCATCAAACAATTATTCACAGTTGACAAGCTGTTATTCCAAGGAAATTTTATGGTAATTTTGCTCTTGCATATTATACAGTGACATTTTGACTATTATCCAACCAATATGTTAATGTAAAATGTATTACATGTTACAAGTTGGTACTAACAAGTTATTATATTAAAATGATTTTAGTAGTTACATGCTACAACCAAATTGTTAAATTTTTGTTACTAAACTATAACCTTATTATTACCATGTTGTAGTAGAAAGTGCTTCCAGTAAACATTCACTGTGGAAGTCCAAAACATGTGGCAAAAAACACACATTGCCACATAACTCTTACCATCATCATCTTCAGCTGGGCCATCATAGGATTTATCGATAGCTGCCCTGAAGCTCTCATTGCATCCTCTTCCTCTGACCATATTTGGGCGAGGGCGGTGGAAAGGGAGCATTTCGTTTTTCTTGTTGACCTCTGACATGGCTGTCTGGAGGCTCTCCAACGAACTGGACTTCTTCAAACCAAGAGTTGGTCCGAGTTCGACAGGCGTACATGGAGCTGGTGGAAACCAGAAACAAGTTGTTACAGAAGACAAAGAACTCAAATACCATGGGGTTATACCATGTTTCAGTCTTATGCAATCAAACACCCTTGCAGTATATTGCTCTGATTAGGGTAAATGCCCAAGTTGATACTGAGTGGAAACTAAAAAGAGCATGACATGGCTGAACTTTGGAAAACAGAGAGCAGAAAAAAAGTCTGATGTACTGGAATTTACAGTTGTTGGGGTTTTGATGGATTCCAGGTTGGCGTCACAGTTGTTGGCTTTCTATCCATCATCTCAAGTCTGGTGTAGGGAAAGACATATTACTAAAGGAGGGGGGGATCAAGCCCAGAGTTGATGAAGAGCTTTACGATGACAGAAGCATGTTGGAATACTTTATCCTGTGAAGTATTCACAGGATAAAAACCAGACATGTAGTCGAGCTACACTTCCAAATATAAAAAAACACAGTTTATAATGAGTGGGAAAAAAAATCTTTTTAACTAATAAAATCAAGTTTTGTGGATTGAAGCTAACAAAGAAGGATAAGGGTGACAGGACTGGCACCATGCAGCATTTACAACAACTAAGACACTGATGATATCCGAGATAAGGAAAAAATGGGCAGCAGAAAGGGTGACACAGGGGGAGAGCAAATTAAATTTCCTGCAGGGAATATCACCAGGGAAAACCGTGGTGGCAGGAAGGAGAGAGTAGAAAAATGGAAGACGAAAAGAGGAAAGCTGGGCCGGCTGCCAGCTCAAAATACTAGTAATCCTCTCTCACAAACACACACACACCACACACTTTAGATTCCTTGCTGGCTCTAGCTTGTCGATATGATGCCACTTTGATTCATGATAGCTAAACTTGCATCACTTTAGCTAATGATTCCCTATACACACTGATGGTTGTGTGCGCGTGTGTGTGTGAGAGAGAGAAAGCTCTGAGAGCGAAGGAGATGAGATGGCTGATGTGACTTCCACATCTATTTAAACAACCATTAACCATAGAATCACACAAAGAGTAATAAACAGTAAAAGTATGCACATGCATAATGCAGGCCTGCTTCTCAAAGACACGGACAAAGGCCACAGAGTGTGAGGCTCTCATCCATAAACACACTCCATATGTCACTCAGAGGCAGGCTGCTTTATTAAATACCAAAGTGACTGCTAAAGGCAACTGCTATCACTGGATTTTAGTTAAGGGTATTGGGGTAAAAGAGCCTGAATACAAATGCACTCTAAACTTTTCAGAGTGATTTTTCTATAAATCTTTGTATAACAATGTTTTGTTGATTTTTTTTTTTCTTTCCATTTCACATTTATGCAATACATAAACACAATGAAATGCATTGAAATACAAGAAGTGGAATTTGTTATGTATGACTTTTTTATTTAAAAAAGGGTTCAGTTGTCAACTTTGGAGATCAACTGAGAGTAAATTCAGGAATTCCCAGTATGTGAACTGACTTCTGCATCTAAATCCAGAGAAGGATTGGGTTTTTCCCCACAAGTCACGTGATGTTAGGTAGTTAAATCGAGGAATAAACACAAAACATTTCTTACATCATGACACACATAGGGAGATCGTTGACCATTCACTCACACTCTCACTCAAACATTTCTGCTGTGAGAAGCAGGATTTGTGTCAGAAATGTAATTACTGTGGCGCAACTGCAAGAAGATAGTATTAAGCCGCTTTTAGAGAGAGGGAGGGATGACAAGAAAGACAAGAGTACCAAAATCATTTTGGGGGAGATCGGCAGAGTCAGAAAGTGGGGCAAATATCAACAAAACTCTGGAAGATGGGTTCAGAAAAACAGAGACACCGATCCTGAGAATGAACAGATGGGAGTGATAATAGGGCAATGACAAACAGAAAAAAAAGGAAAAGAACAACCACAAACAAAACATAAATTAAAAATTAAAAAGAAAGCCACAAAGAGAGAGAGAGAGAGAATGCCAAGTGATCCCAAAGCTACTTTGTTGGCAGAAAAAGCAGTGGGCTACTTTCAAAGTCAAAATTACACCAAGGAGCAGCTTATCAGCAGGCTTCAGCTTACAAAGCCAGCAGACTTACCAACAACCCCAACTTCTGGAGCACTAAACACACTGGGGCCCCAAATAAAGACATAACTATTTTTTATCTCCTTCACTATATATGTGCAGTAATAAAGGGAGAAGATTGGTGTGTTAGTTGGGATAAAATTCAGCTGCCGTTGCTTTCCCGAGAGTAGAAATCCCTCAGTGTTACAGGCTAATATTTATGAAATACATCACATCCCTTATACAACCCAACCCAGTCGTGGAATGTTCTGAAAGACATATACACAGAATTCCTCACATTATAAACAATGGAACTATGTATTCAGTGTAATGACATGGCTGTTTACTTGAAATGATTTAGGTGTAAATATTTGACAGTTTGCATGTGTGTATCTGCTGTGTAAGGATGTCGGATGTGGAGAAGAGTTCCTGAAGTGCTTTCAACTTCCAAACAGAAATCAGGTTTGACGTTCAACATGCCCGCATTATAATTGTTAAAGTAACATAACGCTTTTAAAAGGCAAAGAGGCCACCAAAAACTTTCCTTTAAATTTCAAATTCTGCTGATTTCAATCAATCAGTTAGATTTCTAGCTTTTAATCATTGTAGATAAAAGGGAAAAAATGTCCTGAGGAGTACATTTTTGCCAAAAAAGAACTTTTGAGATTCATTTCACATATTTTCAAGAAAAAAAAACTTCTTCAAGAAGATTCTTCTTCTTGAAAAGTCATACATTGTAAATAAAAGGACAAATTCCTAACTTTACAATGGAGTCATTTTGCTCAGAGTTTGAGGACTATGACCAGCAATTGCTACCTCCATTATTAAATAAGGACCACTTGCTTTTATTGATTTTTTTTTCCCTCCAGAAAATAACTGATCACACTGATTGTACTCCACACTAATATTTTAGAAATTCACCTTTTAATTAACAAGTTAACTGCAAAAAATCAACAGCATGTCATGGCTGTTGGGTGTTTGATTTGCTATTGTGCTACTACAACTAAAAACAAAAAAAATAATATAAAAAAAAAAAAAAAACACCTATAAATATAAAAAACAGAAACACCGATTGATCTGGTTAGTGATGTCGGACTGCTATTATTCTGAACACAACTGTGCCTGCCAGGCAATTAATCACGATCTCAAAGACCAGAAGGACTGTACATTTATTCTGAAGATATCGACTTCCCTCAAAATATTATCTGACAGTTAATTGAGGGAAACGAATGGCCTTTCTTCTTCTCAAACTTGATATAAAATAGGGTCCAGCACATGTCAGTGATCACTACATAAAACCCAAGAGAGATGAATGACTGTGCCAGCAAAAAACGACAGCACTGACCATCTTCTGATTACTTCTCACCTTTATTAGCTTACTGGGGGAGATGGATAAGGGTCAAAGGCCATTCAATATACAGAGGAGTGGCCGACTCTACGCAGAGAAACAGTGATACATCCGCATGTGATGAACACGCAACAAATGCCATGGAAAGAGCATGCAGTCTGAGAATGCTTTCAGGATTGAACACCTGCATGTGCACAGGCCCATAAAGTACAGGGGGTGAAATGAAAACACGACTGCTTAGTTCAGCCGTTTGAATTCTTTATCTAATGTCGGCTGTGAGGAGCTAATGTGTGCCAGAATCGTGTAGTGTCTGACGACACAGGTGAACAAATTGAGTTGCACTCTCTGAGACAAATTAATCCATCAATCCGCATCAGTCCTAACAAGGCGGCTTTCAAGTTAAATCCAAAGCAAAGTCTGCGAGAGCCGGAGAGACCAGGAAACAATGGAAACCAAGACGACACAAAAAAACAACAACAAAAAAAAAAAAAACAAACAGAGAAAGACAGAGATGCGGAAAGAAATGAAGACACAATCGCAGAAAAGGAGGAAGCAGAAGCGGGACCAGGAGCGAATGCAGTTCTCCAAAGACACAAATCTGGCAGCGCTTCATCAGTGTGTGATGCTTTTCAAAGTCAAACATCCACCGGGGACAGATTCAGACAATAGGCTGCACCAGCGTCCCTCAGCATCACATGGACCCCCTGACACATGCACACAGAGAGATGATGTCCGTCCTATAAGCTTCTCTGCCTGTTTGCCAGACGCTAAGCCTGAATGGCATTGGCAAAGAAATGAGGGAATGAGAGCGAGGCAGAGACAGATAGAGCTGTCGGAAGAAGGAAAAAACTGAGAATACAGAGCACTACAACTACAGCAGACGAGCACTGCATCCATTTAGTGCTGCTTTAAAGCATTATAAAAACTTGGCTAGCGTCTACTCACAAGTACAGACACACATTTGAACAAGTGGGACTGTGTGTTGGACGAGAAAACACACTTAAGTGCATTAAAGTAACAAGTGAGGCTATTTAAACGTGTAAAAAAAACTAGCCATCCTGGTCAGCAATTTGGCAGATTGCTAGACAATTTCAAAAGTAAATATTGTCCAATATTTTCAGTTTTCAGTCAAATATTTGGGCCGTTCACTGCTTGCACTAGGGCAGAGGTGGGCAATCCAACATGTTGAAAGAGCCATTTTGGACTGACTCCTACCCCACCCCCCCAAAAAAAAAATCTGTCTGGAGCCGCAAAAAATGAAAAACTTTACATAAGATTTATAATGAAGGCAAAACAAGCTAGCCTATTATCAAAATGACTAAGTGCATACATAATTAGCATTCATGATTAAATGTTTATTTTCCCTGCAGTGCATCCTGGATGGAATGACGCACCACGTGACTACTCTGTCGTGCAATGGTGCTTTAAGTTTACCTTCCGTTACAATATTAATGTATTATGTTTTGTTGCATTGACAAAATTAAAGAAATGCAATAAAAAAATATGATTTTTGATGTCATTTTTATGAAGATCGACAGGGAAAGGGTCATTTCTTTTTCCTTTTGGAACTTGGAAAATCTGCTCCAAAATGCAGTTCGCACGACTATCGCTCTTTATAAATAATCACCATAAAGTGTGTGATCGAAAAAACAACAAAACGGGACGTGCATAACATGCCCATTATCTGGGCAACAACGCAACATGCAGTTATAAAATAAAACACCATCCTTTTGAAAATGTAAAGTATCTAAAATTAAAATTAATACAATTTAATTTTGATTTATGTGCAAATGCCGAGCAAGTCAGTGCAATGGTAAGACATAGCAGCATCCTCTTCTCTTTTGACACACAACCATCATCAGACCTGAGCAACAAAACACAATAATATCGCTAAGTGTCGTTCTAAATATATAGTTGTCTTCAATGAAACATGATGCTGGTTTAGAAATAAATTTATGAACAGGCAGAGAGAAAGTAAAGTTTTAAAGTTTGCAACACTTTTTGGGGTGTCTATATTTTATGAAAAAATATGTAACATCTAAATATGAAGAACATATTTAGAAATTAAAATTTTAATCTTTTTAGCAATGGAAAGAATAAAATGATTGGGAACATGGATGTCTTTTCTACTCCAGTTTATTTTTCCACACTTACCCAGACTTGGAAAGTACAAAAAAACAAATTACCAATTTTTCCAGTGAACCCTGTATTTGTGATTCTGCCAGATATTCATTCCTAACCATTTGGTCTAACAAGAACACATCTTTCACACACTGATTTGAAGGCGTACAAACACCGAGGGCTGCAGAATGTCTTACTCACTCAGAAAAAGAAACACAGCTGCATTTGTTTCACTTATGTCATCTTAGCAGGATTTGTGATGTTCTAGTTGAAAGGATTAAATACATGTTTCCTACACAATTTCCATTTCAAAATTACACACTTTTCTAGGCTGCAAGCTTCAGATATTTTAGGTTATTTTGAGACTTGATTTGACTACAAAAGCTGATGATCGATAGGGCTTTTTATCACTGTGCTCTCAGCAATAAGAGCTGTATGAATCCGTCTGTGGATTTTCAGTAAGAACCCAAATTGTGTGAGTTTTACTCAAATCGCACAAGAACAAGTTGCTAATCTGATTATCTTGCGATAAAAAGAACTTGATAGTCTAAAAATGTCATTATCTTGAAATAACATTCTTTAGCTTTTTTATTAATTTGTTGAATCAAATACAAATTACTGTCCATTTAACTAAGAGTTCAACCTTGGGTAAGTTGCTATACTAGTATATTTATAATATTATGTCAAAATAAAAAGTGAAAACAGTTCAATCATGGTAAATATTTTGATGTAAAATTACTCCAACATGAAGCAATCTTTTACCTCTTTGATTTGAATCCAGGTGCACAATCAGTAAATTCGAATATCAACGAAAATGTTCTATCTTTTTCGCGAACAAACAAAAAAAAGGGAAACTTTTATATTTTAATAATTTATTGTATGGAGAATTACATTTCCCAACCTTTTATTTGTGTTAAATTGACTTCATCCATGTATGACGGGAAAAAAATGGAATCAAACTCAACTTTCAGATTGCGAGTCGACATTTCCCACTGAGTCGCACACTCACCCAGCAGATAGTTTGTCTGTTTTCTCAAGGAAAGTCTTAGAATGAAAACAACCAAAATGTATTTCAAAGACCTTAAAGAATCTCTTCTCTTTTTAGCCATAAAATTATTTCATATGTTTCCATTTCCAAAGATGATTTGATTTCTTTCTGCTGCTGCAAAGACATGAGTAATAACTGACCACAAAATCACTTTATTTAGACTCCATTTCATTGTAACTAATTATATTTTATAAAAATCTATAGCTGAACGTTTCCAGACATTTGCTGAATTCTTTTGGTTTCTAAAAATGCAACTTTCTGGGTTCTCTCTTCCACAAATGCAGACACATTTTAAACAGTTCCCAGTTTCCACCAATCCGACTCTTAGCCTTTGGTAAATTATATTGTGAAATCTCCCAAAGTTCATATTTTCCACAGAATGACGAAGACTTTCCATTACCATCGTTAAACATAATGATTGTTATGTGTGTGTGTGTGCAAAAGTGTGAATGCCCGGTGGTCTCTTGAGGTGTGGAAAGAGAAAACCATTGCTGGAAGAGAGAACAGCATTCCCAGAAGTCATTGTCTCACAAATGCATATTTTCCAGGATTCCACCTCATGTTGTCGACTTTTATCTTATCCCAGGAGCAGCCTGACCATCACAGAGCTACTGGTTGTCTCATAAACAATACAATTGTGCAAAAAAAAAAAAGTTTGGGAAGGAAAAAAAGCAGTGTCATGTTTGCTGGCACAAACTGTTAAACAGCATGCTAACAGCATGTCGCTTCTGTAAGCAAAAGGTCCTGCATAGAGAAAGTTGGCGAAAGCAAAAATATTGTAACTTGACCTGTTTCTAACTCAGTAGAAATCTTGTTGGTGAGAGAACTAATTCAGACTTATTACTATTAAAATGTCAGTGTAGGTCATTTGATCTTTTTTGCTGTGAAAGAGCAAGCTTTTGATGTTTTTGTTTCAAAGGTTTTTTTTAGTGTTTGGGTTTTAGTATTAGTGTGATTTCAGCAATAAAATCCCCTTAACTAATATAACCAGTTTTAGTCCTAATTGAATTGAGTGTCCTGTGATGGGTCAAAGGAAGATCTTTTCAACCCCACTGTTGAAAGAAACTGAAGGAATTGATTCTGATCATATTTAAAAATTGTCTGGGCTATAATACAAAACTGCTAAGAACATTTAGCCTTGACAACAATATGCGCTACCTGCAAGATTTTTGCCACGAGTCAAATTAATAATGAAAAAAAAGTCCAAGAGCCATATGGTCACTTGCAGAAAGATTCATGAAGAACAGAAATCCTTGACTTTTATGATACACCCACTGCACACAACTCCACTCAGGAAGAAAAAGCAAATTGAAGATTATAAAATTTTTGCTGCAGAACATTTAACCAAGCAAATGAAACATTTAAGAGGATTTAGTTTGGTTAGACCAAATTTTAAACAATGAAACTACTAATTTTTAGTACCATTAAAAACACATTCTGGTGTCTTGAGAAAGCAATAATGCCAATTGCAAGAAGAAAAAAATTATAGAAGCAAACGTCAGAGTGTCATGTAGCAGGAGCAACATTCAGAGGCTGCAGAAGCAGCAAGAGTCCTGGGTTTGATTCCCGGTCACTTTTACTGCATGACTGCCCTATTTCCTGTCCAGTTACTAATAAAGGCCATTTGTTTCACAAAATCCTATAAATTTAAGAATGTCAGATGTTTTCCAGAAAAAAAAAAAGAATCGGAAGTGAAAAGAATCAGAGGAAAGAAATGTTTTTGTTCTTTTCTTATCCTTGAGACTTAGAAATGCTAAAATCAAATTTCATATATTTTATAACTTTTCGGGAAGAACAGTTAATCTAGTAACAGTGGTTTGATAAATGTGATTTAATTTGTAACAACAGCCAAAACTGATCAGATCTGTTTATATTCAGTGGAAGAATTGTTTGAAAGGGGTATATTTTCTCCCATCTATCAAACATATACAAATGCTGGAAAAGCAAAGTAAAATAAACCAGACTAAAATTAAGAAATCACTGGTTGCCTCAGGACAAAAATAAATAAATACATAAATAAATGTGGTCATGCTCCATAATTTAGTCACACGGTTTACCCTAATTACAAGCTGTCAGAGAGAGAAAAAATCATATTCTCCAGGTATCAGAATATAAAACACATCATTAATGGAAATAGTTTCATTTTACACCATTTAACAGCCTAGAACACAGATGATAAAACCTAAGATAAACACATTTTCTGCATGTTATCAAAGGCTAATGCAGAAAGTGCACATTTTCTGTGCTGCTCAGTTTTGCCTGATGCTCCTTTGTCTATATATCTAGCAGCTGCAAATAAGCCTAGCAAGCTCTGAAGCCAGGCAAGCAACTAAAATATAAGAAGAAAGAAACTTTTTTGCAGAGAAGAACAAAAGTCTTATGTTTTATGGATTTTTGCTGTAATAAAATAAAACTCAGCCTGGCTTTTTTTTCTCCTACATTTTCTTTTTTCATGCTCCTTACATTATCATGCCGGCAGCCTTACAGAAAGAGTATGGCCATAATAAAAGTGTGTACCACCATGTCTAAAACTGAGGCGTAGCTGAATGCGGGAAACAGGCTGATTGACAAGAAAAAAAGGTGGCATGCAGGAAGAGGGACCCATATTGAGTGCAGCGAAGAGTGCTCTTACATTCAAGTAGCTACAAATGAAACAGAAGAGACTTCAAGGCAAAGAGCAAAGTTTGAGATCAAACTTTTAAAAATATATACGTCTGTAGGCTCCCAAAGCAAGAGCTCTTGAAGAAGCATCAGCCATGTGTGCACCTGAGCTTTCCTTTGAGTTGAGTGTGTCCTTCCATAATTCATCCATTTCAATACATAAAAGTGTCTATGTCACAGAGAAATGGATTCTCTCTTTCTATAACAATTCTTCAATTTCATTTCCATATGAATAACAGTTTGTGTCCCTCGAGTAATTTGCTTTGTCTACAGCATCAAGTAATTAACAGGGACAGAAGAGACCAAATGAAAAAGCAAATATGAATCTGTAGATCTGACATAAGCATTGGAAGGGAAATTGATTTGCGCCATCATACCGCAAATGAGCAATCTCTCATCACTGCAGAGGATTTTTTGTCCAATTTACTAATTGGAACATTACTTCATAGCATGCATAAGACAAATGTGGACATTATATTACAATATAATTCAGTTTTTCTTTTAGTTGCAGTTGAACTAAAATAAAATGTCTCACCAGAAGTGGTTCCATCCAGGGATCCAATGTTTCTCTCATCTGCCACTGAAAGAAAAAACACACACAGAAAACTGAAATTAATGTTAAGTTAATGCTGTGTTGATCGCAGTTTCTACATTTTATTTTTCTCTCTTGTTTAGCATCTGTTACTCCTGCTTAGTTCATCATTCTCTACCTACCAATTATTCTTCATGTCTCATTTTACAAGATGGCTGACATGCTACCCTTCTTTCCTGTGTTAAGATGGCTTCACTACTACTGAAACACTTTTCTGTCCTCCCTTGAGCCTCTGCTTCATTTTTTATTCATCCTGCCTCCTCTCCCTCACTTTTAAGCTGCTGCCAACCATGTATCCCCTTCTGACCTTTTTAACCTTTAACCTCTTGGTATCTTTTTCAATGTTTTCATTTTTCTTCAGTCACTCTCCATCCGGCTCTGTGCTCCGGACATAGTCACTGCTTTGATCATCATTCCTAAAGGTAATTACCCTCTAACTCCATCACACTGTTGCTCCTCCCACCTTTCTGGCACTGACTAATAGAACTAAACCAATACACACAACAATAACCACAGAAACAAAAGCTGTGCCTTTAAAACCAATATAAATCTTTTCTTATTGTCATTTAGAGCTTTTTTTATACAGAGAGATAATAAAATTAAAGAAAATAAATATCGCTGACAAGACAAAGTACAAGCAGGTGCAGTGGAAAAAAAGGAAATAAAAATGTAAACTGTCTTTAAAAGTTTTATTGCGTTTGGGTGTAAAATAAAGATCAACAAAGACAAAATAAATTATGTAGCTGACCCATAAAAATCTAAAAGTGTTTTACAACATCTGAAACAGCATAAAATTTCTGTTAAACTGTATCCTGGTAAATTAGTGTTGCTTAATTTGTCAGACTGCAAAAAAGGCACTTTGTGTAACATATGTTAATTATATTTCTTGCAATGCACAATATCACCTGATTATATTGCTAAAACACTTATGGTGTCATTTAAAATCCTAAAAAAAGAAGGAAGGATCTTGAGGTCATCAATGTTGTTTTGGTGAAATATACAAAAGTGCCTACTGATCATATGTCCATATCTCCTCTAATTACTACACACTGGTGAATGTAGCAAGTAGTCATCTTCAATAAATAAATACTTAAGTCCAACTCAACCAACTTACTGTTTTTTTATTTTTTTATTTTAGATATAGCCATAGCCAAAGTCGCTGAGTTTGAAAGATTACTTTAATTAAAGCACAGCAAGTTAAGCTCGCTGCTAATAAATTAAGTTTAAAATGTTCTGCACAGAATTAACTTTTAGACTCTTTAAGGCATTCAACTCGTACATCAAGAAAGAAATATTATTTAATTATGGTGGCATCTGTGTGCATCTGTGTAACCGATATTTTACAGTTCCGATAGTCAACTTTTTAATTTGAAAAGACTGAAGTGCTAATGAGGCAAATCTTATCTCATTTGCATATGCTAATGAAAAGGCACTTGTGCATACAATGGGATATTTTCTGATTGAAGCTAAAGTTAACTGTGTTTAAGAGTCGAGAGGAGAGTTTTATAGTTCATTTTGGAGTCATTTTAAGAAGATGCCTGTGTGCCTTTACATACACAGTTCTAGCCTCTTTTTTCTACATTGTCCAGAATTATCATTGCAATAATTTAAATAAAACCTTGAAAGTAAGGATGCTTTAATTGCAGCATCCTTACTTTTGTGATAAAGGATATGCAACATGTTAGTCTTCACTTTACAAACAGCTTGGTTGAAAAGTGCTAAAATATCTCCTTCCCTACTTAATTTAACTAAATTTAGAGCTATGACAAGACAGCAATACCAATTTACACCAAAACTGACTCGTAGTAAATCTGCATCTAAACGTGTCAAACAACAAAAGAGGTTAAGCGAAGCCCTGAAAACGTATCATCAGCATGGTATTTGTATAGAAATTAATGTTTGTGCAGTTCACATGAATTTCTCCTTCTCTTTTGTTTGAATCCACACGCAGACACGCGCTCACATCTGGCAGCTGAGAGAAGTCGAGGAGGAGGACTGAGCAAAGTGACATTTGAAACAAAACACTTTTGTTGCACTGCTGCGACCGCTGTCATGTTGCGCTGATGTATGCAAAGGAATAGACGTAAGTGTGCACATGCTCATTTCTGAGCTGACTTTTTAACAATAACTGAAATGTCACTCAGCACTTGCACGAGAACATCAGCAATCAGGGAGCAACAGGTGACAGAGATGTCAGCAAAAGCGTCATTATGGTGGTTTAAAGTCGCTGTTCTGACATTTGGTTCAGAAATAAAAGACCCATTCTGACATTCTCTTTTAATTTTACACCAAATATGAGCTTTGACTGAAAATTGACTAGGAATGGAGAAAGAAATGAAAACATACAAATCCTACTAATTATCAAACCACTGACAGTGCTATCATCTTTCTGTTAGAGATTTGGACAATAATGTGAGTGTGTTAGTAATACAACAAATGCAAAAAAAGCACAAAAAATTAGATAAGAAGTGAATTAAACAGATTGAAAATGTATGTAGCCAAGCCTGCATTGACGTCAGTCTGCATGCAGTTTGTGCTACCGATGCAGCAGCCATGCATCAGCAGAAAATCTTCCCAAACAAGGATGAGATGCATGCGGCCACAGATGCAGAACAGATAAACAAGAAAATCACCCCACCAGTGTGATGCTGGTTTTGAGTCGTACCCAGGTCCATGCTTTTAGAGGCTTTGATGTGCTGGAACTGATTCTGGGTGGGAGACTGAGGCTGGGCCTTGGGGGATGTCTTAGAGCTTTCACTGCAAAAGATGAATGAGAATGTGGTTAGAAAAAAAATATGTTACAGTTCAATAGCAATTAAGTATGTGTCACCCATTGTTTTTATCCAATACCTTTTTCCCACAGTTTGTGATTGTAATATTTTTCCAAGTTCTTTTTCATTGGCACGATGAAGGTGGTTTGCAATATTTTTTTGAATAAATAAAAACACAAGAAATAAAATCAACTCTGAACTCAGATTCTGAAACGTAACATTTTCCTGGTGACCTTAAATTCAACCAATCAAAAAATATGTTCATCTTCAGATTGAATCAAGACAGTAAATGTAACTTTCTTCCATGCAGAGAACAGGAAGATGATAAAAAGTGATTAGTAAAGACAATAGTCCTCGCTTGGGTTTAATTATCAGACAGAGTTAATCTTTATGTATGAGAAATCTGGTAGAAAGCTCAAGCACACCTTTCCTGTAAGAAGGAGGGCTGATTAGAGCTGCTGATCTCCACATCTTGCCCGTACAGCACTGCCTCATCTTCCTCCTCGTCCATGTGAAAATAACTCCCATTGGTCACTGAAAAGCAGAAAACAAAATAAGATAACCTGGATTAATACAATAAAGCCAACCAAAACAGATTTTTCCTACCTTTGGAATCAGATTATGCTGATGTTTATGATTATAAATTGTATTTCCACAGAGAGAATGAATGAAGCTGATGCTCTGCTGTGTCACAGCCGGGATAAATATTTATATCTTCACATTTAGCTGAGAGTGTATTTTTGGTGATTTGCTTTGAAAAAATGCACCCAAGGGAAGTGACAAGTCAAGGATATAAAAAAAAAAACTATAAAATAAATTATGAAATGTGGACTATTCAGAGAGAAAGAAAACAAGCCCATTCCATGACATTTTGTTCCCTGGGTATCAATATGATGTGACACAAACACCCATTTCTCTTATCCACTGGTCACTGAGCAGGATGAACCACCCATGTTTATCTTGCCATTGTGCACATTAAGGCAGATAATGAGGGCAGTAAAATATCCCCCAAAAAACCTGCAGCAGAATGTGTCGTTCAGGGGTCACCAAGTCTCCATGACGGAAATTAGATGGTGCTACACGCCAGCTAGTTGTTTTGGAGAGAAGGACATACAAACTGAAATAAATAGTTTTGTGGCCTGATCTCTTCCTCACAATAAATGAATGACTGAAGCTGTTTTAAACTTTATACAAATGGGTTTTTATTTTAAAGGCGGCTGCAGTGTTTCACTTTTTGGGTAGTATGTGTTTGCACTGATGTCATCTCAACTTAAAAAAGGTGATACACAGTTTTATATTTTGAAAATATGTTTGACAGTTTATCATTATTACAATATAATTGTGTAAATTAGTAATATTTATAAGTTCGAAATATTTATTGGTTGTCTGTTCAAACTGTCATGAACACACAGTTTGCATGCCAATCAGATATCGAGCCTGCTGGTTGGAGTCTCACTGCAGTAGAAACACAAACATAGCACAGATGATGGCGTCCAAAATGTCAAAGGTTAAAGTGGGTGTTTTAAGTAAAAATATTCCAATTTGTAGTGGTGCGTGGCGAGACAAAAAGCTGGACCACCATGTAAGGAGGCCATCAGCTATCCAGGAATCATCTCCTGACCTCAGAAACTATTCTGCATGTCTTCCTCCCTTTTCTGTTTGTCATTTCCTATCTAAGCCACTGTGAAAAAAGACAACTAGTGTCACAAAAAATCCTAAATAGACAAAAAAAAGAAAAAAAGAAACTGTTTAGTTTCCCTCTAGCATTTATTAATTGAAGTCTGATGTTCTGTTTGTGGAGGACACCCAGATGTTCACAGCTCGATACCAGACTTAAGAAGTAAAAAACCTGTACCTTTCTATTTTTTAAATCACTGAGCTTGAAAAATATATATTTTGGGGTTTCTTCCTCCCACAGTCTAAAAGCATGACTGTAAAGACTTCCACATGCTGAGGTGTACTTCCCTCCACTTTGGTCCACGCAGATTTGAATTGGCCTCAATGCACAAACGTAAATTTTTACGACATCATAAATGTTTATCCCTCATGTTGCCCTATGAGAAAATGAAATGCTGGCCTCCAATTTGGGGGGACTGTGAAAACACAGACAGTTGAAGAGCCCACTTTTTGTATGCTCCAATTTTGTGAAATATTTTAAGAAGAGAATACCAGTAATTGTGATACCAGTGAATTATTTTACCTGATTAAATTAAAAGAATCTAATTAAATCTTAGATACTATGGAATATTTCACATGTACAATTATTCTGATACAACAAAAAATGAATTGGAATGTTTTACACATCTTTTCCAGAAAATATTTTTTTGAACACTAGAGAGATGGTCCACCCGTTACAGCTTCTGTTTTCAATTTTTTGTCTCTCAAATATCTGATCTAAACACCTGCTTTAATCAATCCATCTGCCAACATAATAGCCTGTGCTGTACTTATTCTCCATACCCCATAAACACAACAAGAGCACTACTGTTGGGCTTAAAATCTATTTTCCCGCATTCTAAGCTCGGAGTGCTTCCAAAACGTTGGCAACCTGGAGCTCAATACTGCGTCTGAAAGCCTCCTAAGTGGAGCTACTGCTGCTCAATAGAACATGAGTGAAAGGTGGGTGAAAATAGACTTTCAGCACAGCGGTAAGGTGCTGGTTTGAGTCCATTGTTCCAAAAAGACTTACATGAGATGGATTTTAAGGAAGGCTGAAAAAAAACTTCCATTATGGATCTAATGGAAGACATAAACAGAGCCGAGCCAGAAGGTTATCGGTTATCCTCATCATAATTTATGGGTAAACCTCCAGCTGCTTCCATCATTTGGGGAAGCAGGGTTTTTTGAGCCACATTTGAAGCTTATGGCCTATAAGACTTTAAATTGCCTACATTTGGTTCCGGTTTGAGCAATGTTTGCAAAATCTGCCAGTACTTCTTTCTCAGAAAAGTTGAGACGAAAGTAAAAAAAAAAAAAAAAGTACAGATGAGTGAAGCTAAGTAAAAGAAAAAAGGAGAGATGATGAAAAGGCAGCTGAAGATGGAGCAGATGTTTCACACTGATATGG
The DNA here is from genome assembly GCA_903067055.1 of Poeciliopsis paucimaculata. NCBI lineage: Eukaryota > Metazoa > Chordata > Actinopteri > Cyprinodontiformes > Poeciliidae > Poeciliopsis > Poeciliopsis paucimaculata. Next base: position 19,226 of record CAEGAD010096058.1, on the reverse strand, counting down.
CTTTGTCTGGGCTTATGACAACTTGATACACAGACACAAAATCCTCTCCAGTGCCATTTACATACAGTCATCACTTCTCAGAGTGCATTGCTGCTGCACAACACAAGCTAGAATTACTGAACATCACTTCGCTGAATGCCCTTTATCTGCTTGCATCTGCACACGTGCGTCTGAAAGCAGAGACGTTTGGAACTGCAGGGGAAGACAGGCATGTCTGAAGATATCACTCCGCCTTCATCTCCATCCCTTCCTCCCTCCTTCCACACTAATCACCTGCTTTATTTTTCTCCAGCTCCTTTTCTTGCAATCTGATATTTTGGCTGCCATTTATCTCTCCTCTCAGATCTCCCATAAATCATTTTATCTCCCTCTCAGTTTTCAGCTTTTTATTCTCTCCCCCCCGAACTCCCTTCCTTCTCCTCTTCACTGCGAGCACCTTAATCAGCCAAACTGTCAAAAACACATTTTTTATTTCACCTCACATGCGCAGAAATCTGTTTTCACTGACTCCTGCTATTTCAAAAGAAAAGGCATTTGTTGTGGATGATAGATCAATAGCAGTTTTCCCCAACAGCAGATAGACAAATTGTCTCCTTCTACACTCAACTATTCCTTTCTGTCAGCTGTGTTTGTCTGCAGCTAGTCTGTTTTACAAACCATGAAAAAACAATGTGGCTTTTTTGGATTTTAATGTGAGGTTGTGTTGGTCACCGGCAGATTTAGTTTAGCTTGAACAAACATGTACAAATGTCTGCTTTTATCCATAATCCGGTTTGAACTTAACAGGAGGTTAAGTGTACACACCTGTTAAAATGCCAGGTTTTTATGATGAACAGTCATTTCAAAGACCTCGTCCACAAACAATTAAATAGATCACACCCAATTCCACTGACAAACAAATATACCTGTTGGAAACAGTCATCTTCATTTTCTGTACATATTTTTCAGGGGAATTTGGATGTATGCTCATCTTCAGGTAACCTTAAGGTTTTAGTCCAAAATTGATTGGTACTTGGGACTGTTCATGACTTTGCTCACATTGATGAAAGCCCCAGACACATTTGAAGGTAAATAACCCTATAGTCTAAGTTTGATTCTATTAGACCATAACACATTCTCTCACAGTCATTAGCACATTTTAACAAGGCATAGATGTTTCTTTTTGTTTTGTTTTTTATTTTGCAAGTAAAGACCAGTGTTTTAAAATTATATCAATCAATCCATCCACCTTCTTTCACCCTTATCCCTAATGGGGTCGGGAGTTGCTGGTGCCGATCTCCAGCTACGTTCCGGGCGAGAGGCGGGGTACACCCTGGACAGGTCGCCAGTCTGTCGCAGGGCAACACAGAAACAAACAGGACAAACAATCATGCACACAGACACACACACACTCACACCTAGGGAGAATTTGGAAAGACCAATTAACCTGACAGTCATGTTTTTGGACTGTGGGAGGAAGCCGGAGAACCCAGAGAGAACCCACGCATGTACAGGGAGAACATGCAAACTCCGTGCAGAAAGACCCTGGGCCGGGAATCGAACCCAGGACCTTCTTGCTACAAGGCAACAGTGCTACCAACTGCGCCACTGTGCACACACTGTGACTATACTCCATAGTCCAAACAAATTAAAAATAAAGGTGTTATTTTGGGTGTGTAAACCTACATGTTGTTTTGTTGCTTGTATACCTGAATTTCCTGCTGGGACAATATTTCATTTTATTACTATGTATTTCTATTCTAATGTAAGTTACATAATTTAACAGAGAAATTACAAAAAATGAGAACAGTTGAACGTATTCAAGCTTATACCTCTCTAAGGGAAAAATATAAAAACAGAAAAGCAACAAGGGGAAAAAAGTTAAGGCAAAGGATCCTAGTAACAGATATAATAAAATGCAGTGAATTAAATAAATAATTGTTCAAATCTACAGCATAAATACATAAATAACACATCTGCATAAATGCATATGTAGTGATTCTTTATTCTCAATTTATTCTTCTTGGAAAACTAACTAAATATAATTCTAATTTGGACCTTAGTGCCAAATGAAATGAATTCAGAGTATGAAACAGTTCATTAGCAGAGTAAAACACTGGCAGGCACAAACACACACTAATGCACAAAGATAAACAACCAAGCAAGCAAAATAACTCAGAGAGCCTAAGATATGTGCCTACTGTACACAAACACAGGCTTAGAAATGCAAACACATACCACCATGTTCATCCAAATGACACTATAGCTGAGGCGAGTTTGAACAGCGAAGTGTATTCAAGGTCAGAGCTGTTTGCCGGATTCAGTGTAAACACACAGACAAATAAAACCAACACTGTCTGATACTGGCCAAAAAAATCCCTGAACCAACACATCCACATGCACACACCCACACACAACAGAGACTAACACGACTCAAAATAAGCAGAGATATCATGCAGGACCAAAAAGGCACACTTTCAAACAAACAAGCAGAGAGAACAATGACAAGCGCACAAGCGATGGAACAATAATTTACATTTATATCCTAAAGACTTACCACAACCAGCTCTTACTAAACCCTAACCAACTGTTCTAAAAAAACAAAAAAGCCAACACATCTAACATTGTGGGAATCTGTTCTGTTAACTTACTGTGGCAAACAAATTTATATCCACCAAAACATGAGAAATACAGGAACACACAAACATACAGTTACACATGGTTATTTCACACAAATAACACATGCGAAGAAGCAGCTACAGTGTGAGAATATGACAGAAAGAACATTGAGCACTAAGAAAATTTACTTTACCATGTAACTGTTCATCAGATTTGTCTAAGGCCACTGGAAAAATAAAGAATTAACACATTTTTTCAGACTTTTTTTCTCTGAATTTTGAGAAGTTCAGATTTTAATCTCAAAATTCTCAAAATTGAAAAAAATCTAAGAGTATGAGATTAAAGTCTGAACTCTGAGTTATGAGACTTGTTCTCATAATTCAGCGAACTTTAATCTGACTTTTTTCTCATTATTCTGAAAATAAAGCAAAAAAAAATTCAGAAAAGTAAAATTGCTTGAAAATCAAAATTATGAGACCAGACCCACTTGGAATGCCTGTTGTTAAACAAAACTCCATGTTATTTTGGCATTTTTAACAAGCACATGGTTTCAGCCGAAATTCCAGTTGTTTTTTTTCGCGAACTCCAGACATTTATGTTAATCTTGGCTAGACAAAAAAAAGCTTTCTTTTCCTGCCACCACTCTAAAATCAACCACTTGGCTATCTAATAGTTGCTTTGGAAACTTGGTAACCCCATGATTCCATTCTTTGCTTAATTTTAAAGAAAACTTTTCCTCCCTTTCTATATCAGCCCACCATGTTGTAGCAAGCTAAACTCAGGTTTTCATAATTTGCACATAAATTAAGTTGTCCTCCTTAGTCTCTTTTAATGTTGAAAGTTACCAAGTCTTTTTTTTTTTAAGTTTGTGCTTCTTTTTTCAATTTTACATATTTTTGATGATAATATTGACCTCCTCATTAATTATTTTAAGGGACACTACCTTGGCAAGCCATGCATTGGCTTGCTCCTTACAAAACTAATCACACCTCTGTTATTTCTTCCTCACTCTGGTTAAACAATCAAATTCAAGGCCTTTTGCGTTCCTATTAAAAAGCAGAACGCCTGTGGAGGTCCAAGGGTTCAGATGTCCATTGTGAGTTCTTCAAAAAGCTTCTTTACTCTTATAATGCGGCAGTGAAAGAGGTTAGATCCCCTTATTTTGGTAATCTCATAAATTGCAGTGCGAAAGACGCTCGGGTATTATTTGACACCACCAACAACACATTTATAAATTATTTTCTGAATAAGGTAATGGACTCAAAATCTAAATCTGCCTGAGTTCCCTTCCTTATGCTGATGGTTCTCAGTGCTCGGAGCCATTTACTCAATTACACTTAATGACCTGGCTACATCTATTGGCAAAATGAAACCCTCATCATGCCCCTTAGAGATATTACCAACATGAGTCCTTCACTGTTGTCAATCTTTAACAGCTCACTAAGGCACAGTTTTGTCTATATTATTTTAAACACGCAAAGGTACGCCACTTTTTAACAAACCCAATCTTGATGGCAGATTTATTGTTAATTACTGGCCAATTTCAAAACTATCATTTTCAAAACTATCAGTGTGAAAACATTGTAGGAAGGCAACTAGGGCTGAAATGATTCCTCGAGTGATTCGAGTACTTCAATTATTAAAATTTCTCGAGAAAAATTTATCTGCCTCGAAGCTTTGTGAAAAAATTATATTTTATTATTTAGTGTACCGTGTTCCGGCCGGGTTATTACTTGTGCTGCGCAGTGCTATTACTTCTGCCTGAGTTGTTGACGAAAGCAAAGGGTTAGCAGCATAACGTCCAGTTTTCAAGTTCGGAGGATTTTATTGATTGATGATAATGTCTAGGTTTTTGTCATTTTTCGGGGGACCAACAAGCATCCTTAAAATAACTGGTGCGATGCCAGGAGTATGGTAGTCTTTTCTCATCCCGGAGCTGCTGCCTGATGGCAGATTAAATAGCGGGGAAGAGCAAAGCAGGTGTATTTATACAGAAGAGCGGATGTACTTTGCAGGCAGCTGCGCATTAGATAATTAACGTAAGTGTAGCTTTATGGACGAACCAGAAAATTTATTTCATATTATCCTGGTCTCAACAAATGGGTGGCAGAGCACTTTGTGGCGGCATGTAGCTGGTAGATGAGTTTCTGTGTGTGACGAACGAATGTGTCAAATTCTGTCGCTAACATGAACACAAAAGCTACAAATGTCTGGGCAAGGTGAGAGTTCATCTATTAAATTGACTCAAGATGAATGCATAAACGAAAAACTGGAGTTTCTTACAAGCGTATTTGTGAGCCTGCCTCTTTATTATTGATTTGAATATAATTTCTGATTTTTGTATCACTTTTCTTCAGGTTAACTTGGAAAGTGAGCTATTTTTGTTACAAGTTAATTTTCTAAACTACAAAAAAGTTATTGTTGGGGAAGCTCAACCGTGAAAAATTGGACTGATGTTGATATGTGATATACTGCTGTTATCTTATTTTTACCAATGTTTTACTTTATCTTTTTTTTATCCGATTACTCGATTAATCGTAAGAATGATCGATATATTACTCAATTACTAAAATATTAATTTACAACAGCCCTAAAGACAATTCAAGTGTCTGGCTGTCAAAATCCCACTCCACTGAGACATCTATTTTGAAGAATTATAACAACTTTTTATTGGCTTCTGAATTGGAATTGTTACATAATAATTTTACTTAATCTCAGTGAAGCAATTACCATAACTTTCTGCTTCATAGACTGAAGATTTAAGTTGGTATCTCTGGTTCTGGACTACATTTGTTTTCTTATTTATATCTGAGATGACTTTTTTTCTATTATGACAAACAAGTTCACCAAGTGGGATTCCACAGGGATTTGTTATGGGTCCATTACAAGTAGCTTACTATATGCTCCCTTTAGCTGGCATCATTTAATCTATTAAAACCATTTCTTATCACTTTAATGCACATGGTATATAGATTTATTACCTTTAAGCCTCATCAGCTGGATAGGCTAACCACTCTACTCCACTGCTTATCTCTGAGTAGTGATTTCCTGCCCAGTAGTTACATTACCAAAAAGAGTCAAACCATGGTAATAACTTAGATATGCCTATTTTTGTCCAACTCCAACTTTTGTTGTAGGATTTATTCTTTACAAGACTTTGTGTTGTGTCTAGTAGGTGAGCTTACACGTTATTCTTTAAAGTTAGGTTTTAAATTTAGTGATGTACTGTCATGAGTAGTTACTATACCTTCCTCAGAGGAAATCGGGAAGACAACTTCCAGGTTATATATGAATGTATCTACACTGTGGGTATGCATTTGAAACAGACAATTAGTTAAAATCTACACAGGGTTTCTCCAGTGGCTTTAAATGTAGAAGAATAGAAGTAGAATCATTTAGGTATGTGTACAGTCATATTTCTCCCACAGACACTGATGACTTTATTACGGGAGAACAATGCTCAGTGTAGATTACTGTAATTAAACCTGTGGTGAGGCTATAATTACTAAACAAAAACCGGCTGATGTGTTTTCATTTTGGAATTAATGCTGCCTTCAAATGCAGTTTAAGAAGCTGAGTTTAACCCAAAAGGTTTTAGAAGGACAGAAGAATAAAAACCCATCAAATTACTTAAAGAACTGTTTCTGATACCAAAAAGTAATTTTCAGCGATTTGCCCAGCAGCAGTCAGTTTTCACAATCAAGAACCATTTTGGACAAGTCGAGCCAAAACTTCCAAACGGTTTGTACAAGATTTGTGTGCACATTTTCATAATTTATTTACAGTTAATTATGAGCTTTTGTAGCTGGAAGTTGTGTGGAAAAGTCATTTAAATGATTGCTGATTAATTTTATGTAAACAAGTCTAAGATTGTGCAATGAAACTCAAATTAAAAGCAGATGTTTGGCACTTGGATCAGTTTGCCAAAATATTAATAAGGAAAATTGTTTGTTTGTTGTGCTGCACGCAACATAAGAACTTTGTTACAGAAAAAAGTGCTTCATCCAAATCCTGTTCAGGGTTACTCTAGATGGTGCTTTCTTGCCCTACCGATGCAATTGTACATTTTCTTTTGCTATTCCACCCTATTTATGTGCAATCTTTAAAATGATCTTTTAATGTTGAAAAAACAAATTAGTCACTTCGATAGCAGTAACCAGTTACAGACACATTTTAAAGGATGCTTTGTAAAAGTGGACAGCATAATAAAGATCAACATAAGGTTATGCCTACATTTGGTTGTGTGATTTCTCTTAAGTGTCTGAAATAACTTCCCTTTCCCAAAGTTCTTTTATGGTTTATTTACAGTTTGTCTTCCTCACATGTTCAAAAAGGCTTTTGTTACATTGCATGAATTCCGTCCTTTATCTGTACCAAATGTAGATAAAAATGCATTAACCTCAAGTTAGTTTATAAGTGGGTTGAGTGGAAGAGAAAGAACAAATATGAAAAAACTCACCCTTGGAGGAATAGATGGGGTTGGACATCTGTGTGGGGTGGACAGAGTCTGGGGCTTGACTGACGAAGCCTGTCTGACCTTTGAATGGGCTGATAAGTCCTGGTACACCAGACGAACTGTCAAAGGAGCGATTGGGTGACACTTCATATTGATCCTAAAAGGAAACATAATAAATATTACTCAGCATTTCCACAACAGCATTTATATGCACATACACAGATGATGTACAAAGATAACTACAGATGATTGCACATAAAAATTGGGGTATTTTTTCCCCTTGATAAAATAAATGTTAACAAATTAAGCTTGTTTAATATTGTTAAATTAATGTTGAGTGAAAAAAAACTCAAGGTAACTATTTTCACAATCAGTGATATCCAAGATAAAGCCAGAGACATAAATAAGCTATTTAAAAGAAACAATTTTCTGTGGCATGTCTGCACTTAATTCAGGCTGCAAAAGAATGAGATCTCTCTCATTCTCAGGCTGAAAATATCACTGGAAACCTGTTGGCTGAATTTAAGAAATTTCAAACTTATGGTTAAGCTCCAAAGAGAAATGTTTAAGTCATGTTAGCTATGCAAACAGTGCTAATTTCTAAAATAAGATACAAAAGCAAGTTTAGAAGTCAGCAATCATTTTGTTTGTCTTAATATAATAGTAATATAGTCATGTAATGTTATCGCCGTCACAATTAAAGACAACTCAAGGCAGGAAGACAAAAAAAATTAAAGGCTGTTCATATGTCTTTAGTTCTTAAGCAGAAATCAGAATAATCTAAAGTCCTTATCCGCAGGGTAAAGTTTTACAAATGCTGGAGTTTGAAAATAGGCCACAAAATTCTGATTGTTGCATCTTTAACTGGATGAATAGAATAGAGCTTCTTTTAGTTGTCTGTCTCAGCAGGATTGGGAAACTTTAAAAGTAGCCAGAGGACAGTGGAGGACTCTTTTCCCACGCCCCGTTGAGTTGGAAGCATCTTCAGCAGTGCTTCACTTTTTAATGTTTGTGTGGCACTAACCATCACACCGACACCTTTCTCCTGCTTGGAGAGCCCTCTGAGGGCCCCGCTAATGCTCAAACAAAGAATGGATTACTCTCTGGGTGTGTTTTTTTTCCTGACAATTTCTTTGGGGATTTAATTTGCATTTATTAGTCTTCTGTTGTTTGTCAAAAAAAACTGATGTTCATTCTCATTAATATGCATCCATCTGTGTGTCATATTGAATTTGTAAAACAATATGTTTGTGTTCCTCCGTGTTGAATGAGCTCTCATCTCAAACAACAAAGAAGACATAGCAGTGGTATCCGTGTGTGTGTGTGTGCAATAAATCCTCCTTGTCGTCCCACTCTTGACCTCGCACTGAACACCAGTGGCTAGCGCTTGAACAGCCCCTCCAAGACGCATCATTCTTCAGTTTGGTAGACATCCCGTTGGCCCCCTCCCCAGTTCTCCCATTAACCTGTGATACGGTGCAATCAGATTTCTCTCAAGAGATAAATGGTCTCACAGCAACCACAAGAAGTCTATAAATTATTATAATACTGGGTTAAAAAAACAGTCAAAGTTTTAGCAAACATTCCTGGATTATTGTTGTCTGTTGTTTGTTGTTGTTGTGTTTCATGAACCCATGAATGTCACTGAGGAAGTGGCAGCAAATTAGCTTACTTCACAGATTTATGCAATTATTGTACTTTCCAAGTTTCTATTAAATAACGATGCTGACTTGGCCTTTAGTGTCAAAAAAACCTCATGCAAGAAATAATGAATGAACTGAAAGTAATTAGGAGAATTACACTTCAAAACAGGCCAGAATCTAAATACATAATGGACCTAATCATAAAAAGGTTAGTTAATACAATATATTTCAAAGGTATCGATATAATACTAGTAAGAAAATTAAACATCTAGTGACTTAATTTGCTCTAATGAGAGAAATTCTAATGCAACAAACGGCATCTAGAGATTTTCTGTAATCTATTTATACATTTCTTCAATTCAGCCAAACAGTGCAGTTGTGTCACCATTTCTTCTTACTGAAATCTGGAAGAACTTGATTTTGAATGGATAATGCCAAATAACTTTTAATATTCTGGAAAGTCCATTCCAAAATCCCCAACAGAATGCTGTTGAAAAAGCCTTAACCGTGCAAAGTTAGATTCATTTCAAGAAACAAACTGAAATAAGTGATAAGAAGCAGAGTCAAATAGCCAGCCAAAGATATGAGAAAGCTTGTTGACAACTGAAAAGTGTGATTAAGTTTAAGCCTGTCACAATAAGAAATAAATCAATTAATTGTATGACAAATTAAAACAAGCTCAATAATTTCCATTTGCATGATTGTTTGTTTACTTAGAGTCTCTCTGTTTCAATTAAAGACCAGATGACTGGTCTGGTGAAGTAATCTCAAATATCCAAGTTTGTGGAAGACATTTTATTTGTTGGTTTGGGTGTTTTGTTAATCTATTTAGGATATTTGAAATGTTTTCCAATTCCAGGAAATTAAAATTTTGTTAGAAATTAAAGTTGATCTTTGAGATCAACTCAATTTGCATTTGCATAATTATGCCATTTTCATTATGATGCTTGAAAATGGTCTCAAAACAACATTACGGTTTATCACAATAACTCCTGGGACAATTTATCATCCAGCAAAAATTATTATTATGACAGGCCTGTTGAAGTTTGCTAAGAAAATTTTACCAATTATTACTAGTGGGGGTGTAGGAACATATCTGAATTTAGAATATTTGGTTATCAGTTTATAACATTAAACTGAAACACACTTGAACGAGACACAGAAATCTGTAAAGAGTACATTTTTTTACAGCACTGTAAAAAGCTGGAAAGGGATCATTTTTACCTTTGCTACTTTACTATGATACCCGTTAGGTAGCAAAACTCTGTACATTTAAATTGTATCAATAGTAGACAGAGCTAACTCTACAGTCCCTCTTTTTAATTCTAATTGCATATTTGGGGAGAGGACACAATGCAAACTCTGCATTTAGTATTTTTCCAGCCAGTCCTGTGAGGGCCTATTCACCTGGCTGAATATGAGCAGGAGGCTTGTGCAAACAGACTGTGTGGCCTTGTAAAAAGGCATAAAAAAAAAAAGGCATCAAAGAGGATGAGATTAAAAGCTTTTTTTCTTTCGACTCACAAAGAGACGCATCTGAGTCAAGAACACTTGTATAACGAAGAACTCAGACACGAAATTTGAAAGGCTGATGTGTAAATGCCCTTTTTGCTGCTGATTCTGGTAGCAGCAGAAAGGCTGGGGGCAAGAATCAGAAGAATGGATAGCAAGGCTGAAAGGCTTGCGCAGAAACGGCGTATTAAACTGACAGTGGAAAAAAAAAAACTTCTTGGAGCCCACCAAGGAATAGAAAAGACCACATGTCGAATCTTCTGAGCCTTTGCACATTTTTTGACATTGCAACTACAAACTTCAGCAACATTTCACATGTAACATTTATTGGAACTTTATGTGATAGAACAACACAATTAAGTGCATAATTGTGACGTGCAAACTAAATTATATATGGTTAAAAATGTTTTACAACTAAAATCTGAAAAGACATGCATTTGTGTCCAAACAGCTTGCCCTCCGAAGTGCCTGGAACAGTTCACCTGACTGTAATTAGGTCTCTATATAAAAACAGCTGTTCTGTAAAGGCACAAAACAGCATCCTGGAAACCAAGGAACACACCCCACAGTCCAATCTGAATGAGCGTAAGCATTAATTTACAGATTGACTTGCAGTAATCATTGAGTTTTTGTGAAGAAAAAAAAGATTTTCAGATAAAAAAAAGATGGTAATAGAAACTACAAAGTACTTGTCTGACTTTTTGATTGGTTGAAAAGTAGCATGCTCGTGCGGATAACACCCGTCAGCTACAGAGCATCAGTCTGTTCAGGAACAACCTGCCCCTTGAAATCTGTTCTGCATAGACAGTACAGTCTTTTAAATCCTGCTTGAAAACTTTCTTTTTTCCACATTGCCTTGTTATTCTAGTTCCACTGGATTCTAATCAAAGCCTGCATGATGGTGCAGTTGCTATCTGCACCACCATGCAGATAGCAGCTGTCTTGTGCTAGTTTTACCATGGAGTTTCCACGGTCTTCCCGTGTTGTGAAAAAAAAGGAAAACAGATCTTTTTTGGGGCCTGTTTTTCAATCACTTTTAGCTAATTGTTTTTAAAGTAAATTCTAAAGCATCTTAACCAATGTTTTTTTGCTTTGAAGATAGCTAAATTAAGTACCAATGTACCTTTAAATTCCTCAGCACCACCAACTGAATCATCCCTCTAACATTTCCTTCCTGCGACATCGATCGTCGGAGTGTCTCCATGGCTGCATGGTTGGAGCGTCCCAGCAGTGACTCTCCATTTACGGCGATGAGTTGATCATTGATATGCAGCCGCCCATCCTGTAAACACACGACATTTTATTTCAGACATATCAATAATAAAAAAAAAACAAGAAAATCCACATCTCAAAGACCAAAACACCAAAAGATCACATGGCACAGTATTCTCATGCACACTCCCATACTCCCATGACTAAATGACACAACTCAGCCTCCACCATAGTGACTCCCACTGTTGGGTGTCTCTTAAAGATTATTCCCAATGCTTTCTATTTAAGTTATAAGATCTGTAGCACAAACAGCTGCAGTCAGAGTGGTTTAATTTGCTTGCCTGTTTGTCTCAGCTGCTAAGAAGCATCACCTGCTTCCTGATGAGGAAAAGGTCAGAGGTGAACAGAAAAGGAGCAGAAAGCCACAGGGAAGAAGAAACATTTGAAGTGACCCAGTGAGACCATCTGGTAGTCAAACGTTTATTTTCTGCTTTTTATCTCCATGATGTTACGCTTTGATCCTTTAAGCCATAAAGTGAATGCAAGTGAGGCAGTAAGAGACAAACCACATTTACCAGTGTAATACGGATTGAGTTAGTTAAGTATTTAGGTAAAGTGTCTAACCTTGAAACTTTTCACATCTTTATACATTACAACCACAAACTTAAGTGAACTGAATCAGGATTTTATTTCAGAAAGCAACATAAAGCTATTGATAAATATGCAGAGGAAGGAAAACAACTGAACACAACTTGAACTGAACACCAGTTTTGTAGGGATTATGTGTTGAGGCTGTTAGTTTTGCACCACAATTTTCCAAATAGGCATAGAGGTCATGATATATTCTCATCTAACCACAGAACTTTTTTCTCCCTATGTGTACCACAGTCACCTGCTTTAATATGCAGATGACTGCATATTAAGTATACTTTAATTTGCATTATTATGCACAGTGGAAACCGCTTTGGGATAAATGATCATATTTTTCTGATCTCTATTCTTAGGGGTTCAGCAAATCAGTGCCAAGAAAAATGGTGCACCTGAATTGCTTACTTCATAATCGCCAACCAATAGTGTCTCAAGTACCATTGAGTTTAAGTATTTCAGCTTCCCAAGTTACAATTTTTTGCAATTTTTTTTTTTTTTTTTACAATATTTCAGTTATGCTCTGCGAAACAATTTGTGAATAGGTGAGTTGTCTGAGAATAATCTGAAACCATGTTTCTCAGAAAAATTTGTAAATACTGAACCTCAAATATGAGAAGACAGCTTTCTTTCAGGAATTTGTCACTCACACACAAAGGCCAAACATCATCCTGTTAACAGACTCTCTCCTCTGAGCTGTAGCTACTTGTAGTTTAGCTGGATGGCCATGTCTTTGAAGGTTTGCTGCTGTTATACTCTTTTCATTTTCAAATGACAGATTTACCAATCTAGAGTAGTTGTGTTCAAAGCCTGGGAAATTGTTTTATAACCTAACCGTGCTTTCAAATTTCTCCACAGCTGTTCCCCTAACCCGCCCACTGTGTTCCTTGTGTTTCATTGTGCTGTTCCTCTAAGGTTTCTTGCACAGCTACACGTGAACAATGGTTAACATTTAATAAAATGCACCCAATTTTACCTAGATTTTTGAAAAGCATGTATTCTTTTATTTCACTTTCCCACTTAGCATTACTTTTTCCTGGTTGATCACAAAATACCAAAAATAAGTTGAAGTTTGTAGTTGTTATACGACAGAATGAGAAAATCTCAACGGTGTACATTTAAACAAACAACACTGTTGCAAGACATCTTAAACCAAAAGATAATAAATGGCTTTAAATTGTATTTTTGATTAACCGTATGTCACCTTATATGCAGCTCCTCCATGAATGATGGATTTGATGAAAATTCCCAGATCCTCTCCCGTCTCCCTGGACTTGTTTCCCTTCAGGCTGACGCCAAGTCCCGCCGAGCCAGTGTCGTTGAGGGGAACCTCAAACATCAGTTGCTCCTTCCCGTTCTCCAAAACCACACCACGCAAACGAGACAACTCGTCTTTCTAGAGGGGAAAAAAGGAGAAAAAGATCCTGCACATCAGGTGAGATGCATTAATGATGTGAGGAGATGGCTGAAAACTGGGTGACATAGTTCATCTTCTTGGACGTGAATAGTCTCCGACAGCTAAACTAAAAGCTTTTCCATTTTCGAGAAAGAAGCACAGGGTGCTTTTCAGCTAAATTTCTCTATGACTAAAAGATGGTCCGAAGAAAAACAAGTCTAAAGAAGAAGAGAAAAGCCATTTGGACTGTCTGCTTTTATGCACCAATTTCTCCCTCTTTCAACTCAGCAATATCAATAAAAGTTCTGCATTTTACAAGAGGTAATTGAAGAACACAGCCAACACAGAGAGCCTGAAGGACAAAAGCAGAGGAGAATATAAAAGAGAACAATTGTAAACCTGACAAAAAAAAGAAGAAAAGAACCATAGATGGATTGTTGAGGTAAAAAAGAAAAAAAGATGGTGAAAAACACCATATCATTAGGGCAGCTGTATGGCAGTAATCACAGAGTGTGGGACACAGTTAAAGGAAAAAAATACTCTGAAAAAGAGTGTCCAAATGAAAGTGTATGTTTGAAGCCTGCTGATGGCTCAGCAGGAGAGCTGTCATGGTTTTAGCTCATATGGAATATGATATTTTTCCAATAATACTTTGTTCTTGGACAAATTTAGTAATTTCATTTCAAACATATTTGTAAAATGTTAGAAATAAGTGGTTTGTTATATTTTCTAAGATACCTCCCAGTCCAACAAAACTGATCCAAGGAAACTAAATTTGAAATTCAAATTTCAAACCAAAATGTATCTAAAGTGTCTAAGAGATACACCATACTGTTTCTGTATAGTTCTGCAGAAAACAATTTTTTACTTTTAAGATATTGCAACACAGACATGTTGAGATTCATTCAACAAATTAGAAAATAATTTGCAAGGATTAAACAAGGATTGAACATATTTTTCATTAAGCTCACATTTGTATTTTCTTTTTTTTTTTGGTCTAATATAATATTCTGTTGTTTTATTGGTTGATAATTATCATGATTAAGAGAAACAAAGGTCATAAAACATAAGTCTGTCTGAATAATCTATATAATGTGCTTCATTTGGGGATGGTGTTACTTTTCAATAATATTCTAATTTAATGAATGGGTCTGCATCTTGTTTATATTTTGGAGTGTTCAAATAAATCAGTTGACATTTGACAGTGGAATGTTTTCCCTCCCTGCAAACTAATATCCAATGAGGAAGAAATTATATCTATGCTAACTTGGTCACTTTCTAAATATTATTTGGCCCCTAGACCTCCTTTCTGGTATTGCGTTCTAGGTCGCAGTCCCGCTGGATAACTAAGAATGCTGCAGCTAAGGTCACAAACTAATAGCTAGAAATAAATGTGTTTCTCAGAATATTAAATACATATAATAAATATCCACTTGTCCACATGAGTTTAAAAATAAAGCATACAGGCTGTTGTAGGAAAATTTTCCCAAAACAGTGAATTTGCATAGTGTATTTAAGTATATTTTGTACAAATTTTGGCTTCATTTGTGCTTTACAAATATTAAAGGATTGAGTCTGTGGTATGGATCTTCTTGGTTTTAAAATAAGTTTTGTATTAAACTATTATAGCTTTGCACAACTTGATGACTTGATGTCTTTTGTCATTTGCTTTGCTGTTACAAATATCAAGGTGCGATATTTAACACAATTTTTACTTCAGATGGAGGTCTAATTGGTTTGACCAACAGAAGGTGTAGTAATTAATTTAATGTCGGTTTACTTTAAAAAAAAATCAAACAATTTGAGAATAACGAACATGAACACAAAAGTTGCAACATATTTGTTATACTGAACAATGTATTTATGTTTTCTTTAATTAAATCTAAATTCCTGCAGCTGTAGATTTGTCAGTCTCACAGACTGTCAATATCTGTTTATGTAGCTGTCAATAAAAATGGATGAATGCAATATGTGTGTGAGAGTGTGCGATTTTGTGGGCCAGGAGTGTTAGGTATAAACACTGCTGTTTGCCTGTGGGGATTGTAGGTTTAACAGCGTTAAGCCGACATAAAGTCCTCAGCTCTGCAGAAAACTGTTTTCCCTGCTGGAAGAATAACTGACTGTCCAGACCCGATAGGAAGCTCCCCGACCTTGGAGAAAAAAAAAAAAAAACCTAGTGGAAAATGTTAGCCATGCTCTGCTTATAATTGCAGTGAAAACGCTTGCACTGCCTGAAACTTTTTTACAACATCCATTTTATTTGTTTTCTGCCACTTTTATTTGGTTTTACTCCTGCCCTGTGTTATTCATGATTTTAAGTTCTCTTAAGCTTCAAAGATAACAAATACTAGAGCAAATTCAACTTAAGCAGATATACTCAGAAGAGCTTACATGGTTTCCCTTCACATGCAAATATGTGTTTGGCTGATAAAATCTATTTCCAAACAGTAATTGTGCTTTAATAACTTACTTTTTTTAATATAATTTTGTGGGAAATACTTCAGACCTCAGAGTCTATTTTTCGTAAGTCTCTGCAGTAAAACAACTTTACTTGACTTAGCATTGACCTTAAACAAGTCTTTGTTTTTCATGGAACATTACACAAGCACAACATACAAACCTTTAACTCACACAACACTTTCATAAAACATTTCTATTATTCCAGCTATACAGCTGTGATAGGAACACATTTCCTGTGTAATGATGAAAGCACAAACTGCAGTGAGCCTCTGTATTTCTGTTTCCATTCGTGGCTATAAAAGGTGTTTGATTCTTTGCTACATTAACTCTATCAAATCCACCCAATGACAGAAAAAGCCGTTTGCACAGATGAACCTTCTCATGGAGGTCGTTTAACATTTAAATGGGTTTGCCACAGTGATAGATCTACAGGAGGCTACGCTATCAAAGAGACAGCTCAGTCGGTGAGTGAGTTTTATTAAAAAGAGCCAGAAAACGTGCAGGAGAGAATGATGGAAGGACGCATTATGTGAAAATGAGTGAGAACACTCAACTACTTCACCTACATCACCTCTACAGGAGAAATGAAGTGTGAGATGGAGAAAGACATAGAGAAAGACTGGATGACATGAGAAATAAGAAGAATAATGATTATAATTTGAGTTGTCAGGATAACATAAGGGTTCTACTTAAACAAAGTTTTGCTATGGTATTTAATAAAATGTCAATGTTAAAAGCTGCATTGCTATAGTTCATGTCCAAAGGTCCAGGCACCATAACAAAGCAAAAATAATCAACTTGATCAATCAACCCATGTCAACATGGACCAAAATCTGAGAGGAATGTTTCTGATTCCACACTGAATTGAGAGAGGTCTGAGGGCAAAAGGTGGTCAAAAGCAGTACTAGAAAGGTGTTCAAAGGTTTGGTGAGTGTATATTATTTCTGACCTTTCAACACCATCTTCCAGAAGAAGTGTCTCTGGGAAGAGGGATGTCTGAATTTCCTTCCTGGATTTGCTAGGAAATCCAGGAAATTTGGGTTGGACCAAGCAGTCCAACCCAAAGCAGAACATTACAGCTTCCTTTTCTGAAAATTGCTGTCCAATCACTGACCACTTGAGATGAGTTCACAAAGTGAAATCCCATCAATAGTTTCTCAAAATGGCCAAAGTAGTAATATTACATAGTTTTAGTGTTGCAACAAAGCTTCTGCAGTCCTGCAGAGGCTGGACGACGAAATAAAATTACATGTTAAAAATGAAAGGTTTCTAATGCTAGTGGAGATGGTGTCATGATGTTGCAAGACCAGTGTCTGCATTCTACAAAACAAAACATTAAGGGTTGTGCAAAATGTCAAGTTGGACTCCAAAATGGTGCAAAGTGTTTGCAATTGGACAACAAGCGTAGTAGGGCAGGGTTGTGAGAAAAACAAAAAAAGACCAATGGGTTCTGCTGTAAAAAGCACAGGCAAATGCAGTTGTTACAATCTCAAAACCACAGGCTTGTGTGCAATTTGAATAAAAACTGCCATATAAAGGGCTAATTATAATTGTAATAATTAAGCATTTACTGTTACCCAAAAGGCTGATATGCAGTCTTCAAACACAGTCTGCTAGACACTATTCGAAGAGGTTTACTATTTTCCTTCACTTTAAAATTTCCCTTTAAGAAGATTCCATAAGGTGAGGTCAAGCGAGGTGAGGAAGGGGGTTCATCTCATTGTACTTTGAGGTCTTTACTGGCTTGCATTGATGCATGCAATTGAACATTATTGAGAATAAAAAGCATGCCTTCTTGAGCAATGCTGACTTTTTCTGGTACCACAGTTTGAAGGAAGTGTTTTCTAAATCACAGATATTATGACTGGGAGCTGATGGGAGTTATTTTACCATCCAAATTGATCCAACTGATGTCATAATCTAATATTGAAGTTGAAGACATCAGATTCAGCCACAGAGTCATCAATCATCAGTTCTGTCTTTAGATATTTCCTGTATTAGTTTTGGCATGTCAACTACGTATATCTTGTTTAGTTGTGGTTGATTCTTAACCTTTCTTACCTCGTCCATGTCTCTGAGAACTGAAAACCAAATCCTATTTCTGGGTAGGTAGACTATAGGGGAGTGGCTTCTTGGTAGTTTCATATCTGATTCTTCTGGATCTTTCTTTCACTCAACATGTCTAGCATTCCAGTTGACTGTATGCAATAAAATTTAATGTTATCATTATTTCATATTTTTTCCAATTTCAAAAGTCCCGTCTTCCTCTGAAAGACTTTTCAAAGTTAAACTGAATTTCTTTTTAGCCCAAAGAATAGGATGCTGTTTTCTTTAGGATACAATCTCGAAACAATGAAAGAAGGGTTCTTGTGAATCAACACCTGAAGCCCACCTTGCTGTGTCAGAAAGGTGCCCCGTAATGTCTGACTACTACCACGGTTTCATATAAGCAAGAAGGAAAGTCTGAAGTATACTTTTTCTTATTTTAGCTAAGTCTTTGTCTCTAAGAATAACAGCAGTATTGTGAAATATCCAAGCTGATCCCCTGAGGTGTGCAGTCGAACCTGACGGTGACCGTTAGCGTCTCTCCTGTGGTCAGCGCTTTAAGACACAACAGTGATGTTGGACGACAAGAGGATGAAGGAGCTGAAAGGCCCTTGATAAACAGCGGAAAGACGTGAGATGAGACAGAAAACCACAGAAGAGAGATGTGATACCCTTCTTGACTGCTCTCCACTGGGATGATGGCAGCTCCTGCAGAGACACCAAGCTGCCAAGTGTGTGTATGTGTGTCTGTGTATAAACAGGTCTCAGAGTGGTGTAACAGATGGGGGATCTACTGTAGTGACTGTGAGGTCACACTGGTGACAGTATCAGTGCGATGCACTCTCTCACACGCACAAAGAAACAACAGACTGAGGGGAAGAAGCACACCAATGCAGAGGCTTGCTGGTAGTGATGGATGAGGCTTAATCAGAGTAAAGAAACTGTTCAATACAGTTGCTTTGTTAAGAACATGCTCTGTCACCAGTTACTAACTGTTTACTGATTTCATGCCGATGTGAGTGTGAGGAACATCTGGCACTAAAAAGATTTTTTTTCTCTCCTTTTGTTAAAATAGGGAAAGAAAGAAGAATAGATTGGCAGAATAGGAGGTCAAAAGATGATGAATGAAAAGCTCGTTAAAAAAACAACACATTTTTGCACATATATATATATATATATATATATATATATATACATATGTATATGTATATATATATATGTATATATATATACACATACATATATATATGTATGTATA
>CAEGAD010096057.1:0-22940 GCA_903067055.1 Poeciliopsis paucimaculata | reverse complement strand
TATGTTAGCATAACATATTAAGAGTTATTCAGATAACTATAGCATAAATAACATGCTAACAAGTTTACCAAACCATCTGTGTCGCTCCAAATCACTAAATCTTCATCTTCGGTGTCGCCTGTAAACAACTCGGCTAACTCTGGACGTAGCTTCTACCACACACATTATCAACACAGGCCTAGAGCGCCCTCTGGCGGTTTAGTGTGAAAATAACGTGATATGATATAATAATGTGGTAATAATTTCACACATAATTCGCTCCGGAGTATAAGTCGCACCCCCGACCAAACTATGAAAAAAACTGCCACTTATAGTCCGGAAAATACAGTAGTTCAGTTTTTAAGAATTGTGACCTCAAGTCTCACCTTGACGGCGCAGGTGAAGCCGGTGAAGCCTCTCCGGCAGTGGCAGTAGTCGGGCAGGACGCACCGGCCGCCGTTGAGGCACGGCCGCCTGCAGGAGGCTGAGCAGAAACACACCGTCAATAAAAATGTTCCTGCAGAAGCGAGTCTCCGATGAAGTTCATTCAAATTAACATATGACAGTTAACGACTGACAAAATAAATGTTCCAGTTAAAAATAATTTGATTTATTTATCTTCTCAAAATCGTGACAAAATAAAAATGTTTGGAAATTTTTAAAAACAAACAATAGTGGAACTATTCACAGCTTTTCCTGAATATTTCATTTAAAAAACCTAAAGAACACAAAAGCAAAAATGACACATGGGTGGACAGGTGCCTGATTTTTATTAGATTACATTATTATACTAGTAGTGAAACAATCTACAAGTAGAACCAGCACTTTTTCATAATTTTTATTCACATTTTCTTTATTTACAAACATGAAGAAAACGTGTTTCATCTGTTTCAGCTCGTTTTTTTCATTAATTTTAACGAATTATTATTTGAAATAAAACCAAACTAAGTCACAAGTAACTTTTCAGCAAGAAATAAAATGTTATTTTAAACGTTGTAAGATAGCTGCATTAGAAAGTAGCAGAAAAAAGAATACAGCCCGTTTAAAGAATAAAAAGCCAACAACATAAGACCTGGGTAGACAGGCGCCTGGTGTGTTATTAAAGTATATTATTACATTATTAGTGAAACAAACTGCCAGTGGAACTTGCAATTTTGTATAAATTTTAAAAGTTTGTTGACTAAAAATGCGCTTCTATTTCTTGATGAAGTCGTAACATCACTGAGTGCTCTATAGTGGGTAAAATGTTGATGAAAACATGAATTTATTCCATTTTTAGTAAGTAAAATCTTTTTACAGTGTCGTCTGGGGGGGCCGGTGTGATTTATCGACTCACGTGTTTGACAGTGCAGCCCTTCCCAGCCGACAGGACACTGACACGTGTTCGCTCCCATGCACTCGCCGCCATTTTTACACTTCTGTAAACAAACGGCTGCAACGGAAACAGACAGAGTCAAGTCTCCCAAAACTTATTTACACATTAGAAACACAATCTTTGATATTAGGGATGCACAGATTGTAGAAATTTACGCATCAAAGTGTAATAACATATTAGTTAAAACAAGATTTATAAACAATTTTATGAAAATAAGTAAATCTTCATATGATGGGTCTCCACATTGCACAGATTTTACATTTTATATCATACAAGATCATAAAATAGAGGCAATTATGCCTGAAAATGTACCTCAACAGAGCTTCTTACACCTTATTTTAAAGTTTTGTTCTGTAGTAATGAGTAGTTATCATCTTAAATGATTACATCTTCAAATCCTGGCAATATGATTGTTACTTTTGCTGTTCAAGTTTCAAAATAAGATAGAAATGATACTGTGGTTAGTTAGTGATCTAATTAATATAATCAGCATTTGATTATATTAATTATACACCAAAAGGTTTGGGAGATATAGACTCTTGTTTTCTGACTTCTCTGCAGGGTAGAAGTAAAATAAATTCATCAGAAGATTTTTAAAGGGATCTTAATTGTTTTCATAAATTATTGCAGAATAAACTCAAATATTTCTCGATTATTTTTTATTCCTGCTGTATAATCTGTGATTAGAAATAAACTCACGCATGTTGCATCTTTTCCCGCTCCAGCCTGAAGAACAAGAGCACGTGTTCGGTCCGACACACTTTCCTCTGTTCATGCACGTCGGCTCACAGACACCTGGAACAAAAAACATTTTTTAATTCTTCAAAAACCTTAAACTTTTTCTTATTTTACTCCTAAGAAGCCGCATGATCCCGTTATCGTTTAAAATGTTGACTGATAATCATTCAGTCGTTCAGAAAGTCTTTTCTTAGAACTTTATCTGCATTTTAAACCAATTTTCTGTCCAATATTTGGACCTGAGTTTATCATCATATTGTGCAGAAGGACAAAAGAAGAAAAATATTATCAAATTTTCTTAAAACATCGTGTTATTAAAGTTTTCTTAGTTCAGCTGCTGTATGTGGAAAAGCAGCAGAAAATTGTATCAGAACCAGTTTTATTTACAAAGTTTGTGCACAAAAATAAGGAATTTGACTTAAAAATAAATACACAAGAGAAATAAAAATAAAGGTTTTCTTTTTTTTTTTTTTGCAAAAATGTGGTTTTAAAAATAGGGAGAAAATGTTAAAATAGTGAAAAACTGATTGTGCATCAGAGACAGGCTCGTTAAATAATGCTCCGTTGTGCCAGCATGAAGATAAAACTATTGGTGTCCAGGATGTGTGGGGTTTGCAGAGAAGCTAGCTGCCCTTTTCCTGATGCCACAGCTATGCAGGAAGGTCAACCGTTTGTCTTCAAAAGATTGCTGAAAGTTTGATGACCTTTGCAGTAAACTGAAGTTGCAATACAGGCTCAAAAAAAACAACTGATTACTTACTTTTTTGGCATCTTTTTCCTGTGTAGCCCTCTGGGCAGGAGCAGACGTTGTTTCTGATACACTGACCCCCGTTTTTACAGGGTGGACTGCAAACAGCTAAAACAAAACAAAAAAACTAACTTCTTCAACAATAAGTTGATTTTTTTTTAATGCAACAACCATCTTAGAGGGAACAGAATTTGGAAGTAAACAAGTTACATTTCCTTGAGTAACGTTTTTTAAAAATTTACTTTTAGGAGTATTTTTACTACGCTGTACTTTTTATTTTTTTTCGAGTTTTAACATGTTTTCACCAAAAATTCACACCTGAAGTTTTTGTTAAAGTTTCACAAGTTTTTTTATGGAATGAAACTTATTTGGATACATTTTATTTTGGCTGATTTAGTTATTTTTTGTTACTTATATGAATTATTTTCATTTTCACAATTAAAAAAACTCCACTTAATTTTACATATTGGTCCATCTCATTATGTAATTTTTAAATATTAAATGATTGATAATTTGATCAGATTATTAACCAAATACTTTTTTACTCTTTCTTAGGTAATTTCTTCGAAGGCTACTTTTTACTTTTACTTAAGTAAAAATATGTTTAAGTAGAACTACTCTTACTTCAGCATAATTTTTGGGTATTTTGCAACCTCTGCAAATAAGCAAACTGCAAAAACACAAAATCTGAAGTATTTTTGTCTAGTTTTTAGTGCAAATATTTTGGTGAACTTGAAATAAGATACAAGTTTACAAGTAAGATTTACGAGCTTGTTTTAAGTCAATGATTTCATAATATTGATGAAAAAGTTCTAGTTCTAACTGAAATAATCTGCCAGTAGAACTAGTACTTTTTTATCAATATTAAGGAATTAATGAGTTTTTGCAGTACAAGGAGACATGTGTCTTCCAAATGCTTTAACTAAATATTACCAATTTGGCACTGAGAGCCAAAGAAGCCAGTGGGACAGGCGCAGACATTTGGCCTCATACACGATCCTCCGTTCAGGCAGACGGGGTCACACTGAGCTGCAGGGGAAACAGCTGTTAGCTTAGCTTACGCTCTGTCTCTGAGGTGACTGACTGTGTAACCGGGCTTCCTTCCCTACCTGAGCCGCATGTTGGTCCATACCAGCCGTGTTTACATCTGCAGACGTCTGGAGAAACACACTCGCCTCCGTTTTCACAGTGCCTGCTACACACCACTGGGAGAAACAAATCAACCCAGTTAGCCCTGATAAATGGAAACATTAGCATAGAGCTAATGAACTGGTTCACGTTCTGTCAGGATGAACTGCAGACGTGTTGCTGACTGGAGGACAACTTGGAGATGTGTGAGAACTTCACTGCAGAAACACAAAACATTACCAAGTATTTTTGGTCTGGTTTCTAGTGCAATTTGGTACTGATCTTAGTACATTTGAGTTTTGCTGAGTTTTGTAGGTTAAATATTAAAAATGTTTTATTTGCATTGTTATGGCACTTGACTTAATGTAGCTTTTGATTGCTGATTCTATGTTGCATGACTTTGTGTTTATTATGTAAAGCACTTTGAAATGCCCTGCTGCTGAAATGTGCTATACATTTGATTGATGATTGATTAATTTGAAATAGACAAAACTAACTTAAAAGTAACTTTTCGGCAAGACATACAATCTTGTTTTAAGTCAGTAATTCCTTAACATTGATGAAGAAGTACTAGTTCCACTGACAGATTATCTCATTTATAACAAAACATTTCCCTGTTTTATTGTGAAATAATCTGCCAGCTGCACTAGTACTGGGTTGCTAGGTAACGGGCTTCCCTGGGGTTGCTAGGTAACGGCAAAGACATTCTCCTCATGTTATAATTTCCTGAAAAGTTGTATTTGATATTTTCTAAAACTATACCAACACATAACATGTCAGTAAAATAATGTATGGCTAGAACTTTTCAAGTACTTTATACGTAACGAAAGTCATTTTGTATTATTGAAGGTGAAAATTACTTTTTACTTTTTCTACTTTTTTACTTTTACTTGAGTAAAACAGTTCAACCTGTATTTTACTTTTACTAGAATATTTTTTCATACAAGTATCTGTGCTTCTATTTAAGTAGAAAATGCGAGTACTTTTGACACATCTGTCATAATGGAGTTGCACCAACAAAATTAACATAAAAAAGATCTAAAGTCAGCAGACTGGCTGGAAAAACTGTTTAAAAAGTTAAGGTGCATCTCACTGATTTCGCATCTGGGCCCCACGTAGCCATAGGCGCAGGTACAAAGGTTTCTGGCCAGACAAGTGCCTCCATGTTGACATGGCGGCTCGCAGCTCGCTGCACAACAAACGCAAAAACCCCCAGCAGTAATTAGTGAGACGCGTGTCTCTCAGCAGGTTCGATTCACCTCAGGATCTGCTCAGATTACCTTCCTCACAGGACGGCCCGCTGTAGCCCACAGGACACTCACACACGTCGGGTTTCACACACCTGCCCTGGTTCTGGCAGCCAGGCCGACACACGGCTGAGAGGCGGGGTGAACACACACAATCAGACGCTGAGATAAACGGGACGAATCTGGAGAGGTGCTGATGTGTTAATGAGCTTAATGAGCGCAAATAAACAAAGTGAGAAAGCTACGTCACTCTCACCTGTGTGACAGTTGTATCCGGTGTAACCTTCTCTGCAGGTGCAGGTGTTGGGCAGAGAGCACTCCATGTTCTGCCCACACGGATATCTGCAAACAGCTGAAACAGAAAATACATTTTCAACAAAAACAGTAAAATAAGGGAGAAAAATTCAGGTCCAGGTCTGTCGCCATAACAAATGAACCTGAACAATAAATTATCCCAGAAGTTATCATGATATTGTTGTTTTGAGATCATTTTCAAGTAATACGTTGATAATGACATAATAATGCAAGAATACATTATTAAAGATCAACAAACCAGTAAACAACGAATAAAATTAATTATGAAGTATCTGTAAATGAAAAAGAGGGAAACCAAAACACCAGGCCACCCAACTCAACGCTTACACTTGCACATGACGATGTTTACAAACAGATGCAAAATTACACAACCATACATTTTTGAAAAGCAGAAGTGTCGCCTCCTGCACCACAAACAAGAATGCAGCAACCGTGTGTGTGTGTTTATCTGTGTACCGTGATTAGAAAGAAACTTGTACTGTTACAGTTTATGTTTTATTTTATTTTTGTATTGTATATCTTAAGGCACCGCAGATGCTATAATCTGGTACAGCACGTTAAATGGTGACATTTATGTTTGTCCCAGTCTAAATAAAGATTATTATTAAGAGGTGTCTGAATGGTAAGTCAACAACAAAACACATTTATGTTTTTTTAACCAGCAGGCATTCTACAGGGCCCGCAACGGTAAAACCACGTGACCAAACGACCTGAAGTTCAGCTAGGTGAAGGGGCGGGGCTCGGCTGGGGTTGCTAGGTAACGGTAGTGTTGTAAAATTTAACTTTATGAATTTTCCAGACACACAAAACATCAACTTATTGCCAGAAAACATCCAGATGTTTTTTTAAGATCTTGGTTTTTTTTTTAGAATCAGTTGGAAGAACAAAAACGTATAAAATATGAATTCTGCATAATAAATCATATTTAAATGTAAAACTGTTCTTCGTCTTGATTTTATTTGCAATTGGCAGGCAATTATTGGCAGGCGTTAAATTGTACACATTAATATACAACAGTTGTTTGTTCGAAACTAAAATGGCGGCGTTGCCCTCTTCTAAATGTAATAGTTTGACGTCATAAATCAGCGTCATACTGAAGGATTAAAATCCTCATCACCACCTTTACATACGAGTCCATCCCCGGTGTAGCCGAGCGGGCAGCGTCCACACCTGACGGATCCTGAGCGCGTCGGTTCACAGGTAACACCGGGGAAGCAGGGAGAATCGGAGCAGGTCACATGACCAGTATCCGACGACAGCGCCACTGTGCTATGCTGCCCCCTGTGGACGGAGGGAGAAAATACTTGAGCTGCCGTTTTGTTCTGAGAACCAGTGGGCTGTTTGTCCTTGAAGGAAGCTCTCCTAGTGTCTGGTCTCCACTTCCTGTCTGGAGGCTGGTTGTTTGAGGCAGGAGAAGAAGAAGAGGAAGAGGAAGAGGAGAAGGAGTGGGTCCTTTCATCGGTGGAATTAGTCCCAACATATGCTCCACTGGTGAGTGTTTCCTGACCTGCAAGACACTTAAAGTTAGAGAAAGCGACTTTAAAGTCGACAAAAACATTACAGTGAAATAAAACTCAGATGTTTGGTTTTATTTATTTTTTGTTGTTTCTTGTTTGAAATTAAGAGAAAAGGATTTGCTTAAAAAAAAAAGGAAAAAAAAGATCAGGATGAACATTAAAAATATTTGTGGAATAATGTTAAAAATCAGCCAATACTTTCAAAAGCCATCACAAGGCAGGACAACATTTGATCCAAAGCATGTTAAAACATTCAGAGAAAATTCACCATATTGAATCAAACTGCTTAAAATCTCACCCATTTTTGTGCACATTTGTCCGTTTCCTTGGAAACCAGGAGGACAGGGTCCACAGGCGAACCCGGCTGAAACATGGACGCTCTCGAAGCACAGAACCCCCGTGTAACACGGCGCTCTGCTGCACGGCGAAGGACCCGGCGGTTTGGGTCTCTGAGAAACCTGCGGCGCTCTCACTGGAGAACCTGCGACGTTTTCCTCTGTGTTAGGGCACAAAGTTCAGAACAATAAGCTAAAACGTGTCATGTTTAGCTAGAGAAACATTAACATTGTGCGTACCTTGACACATTTTCCCATCACCTGTGAATCCTGGTGGACAGGATCCACAGGTGAAGGAGCCCAGAGTGTTGCTGCAGCTCGCTGCAGGGAAGCACGGCTGCGACAGACACTCGTCTATATCTTCCCTGCATGTTCGTCCTGACAACGAATGAAACGTTACAGAGACTAATAACGTTCAAAACATTCAAAACCACCACGCATGCATGCACCCTATTCACTTATCAATATCCTAAAACCAAGTCCTCTTTAACTAGTAAACACTTTCTTTAAATTATTTCTATTTCAAGTAGCTCAAAATGTTTCACATTTGTTTCGATAAATAAGTGTCTATCTGATGTAAAATAAGAATATGTTTAATTGTAAATTAAAACAAAAGTCAACAAGTCACTTGTGTCTAAAAATCCTAGAGTTTTGTATGAAACCTGGACAGTAAACTGACCTATTATTTGGTGACCTATGAGGTAGAGATGTTTTTTTGTTCTAAGTGTGTTGTTTTCATGTTTTTAATGTTTTTTATTATTAAAAAATTAACAAGTTTACTGTGAAAAATGCAAATGTAATGTTTTAATATTTTCTAATACTATACAAACAAATAAATATGAACAGAGAAAGCTTTTATCACGACTTAATTTGAGCTAGGGATGAAACGATTAATCATGAGGAATCAGTTATTGAAATAATTGCCAACTAATTTAGTAATTGGGTATTCATTGACTCAAATAAGAGCCCATTAGCTTGAAGAACAACATACTTAGAGCTGTAAACATATTTACATTTTGCATAAAAGATAAAAATAAAACAACATTTTAGCTTAGTGATCTTGGGGGCCCCCTGGTGGCGTGGAGACCCTAACCAACAGCTTAACTAGCATATGCTTTGGGCCGGCTGTGTTTGCTACAAATGATGAAGCGTTCACTAAAGGAATGTTACTGCATTTTAGGCAATACAATGTTAATTTTCCTCTTGATAATATGAATTGATTTGTTTATTTGCATAAATTTGATTATTTCTAATGTTAAAGACTTAAATGAAAAATCTGCAGAATCTGCTCATTATTTTTATCTGTTTAATTGTTAGAATAACTAAAATAATAAGCCCAGCTCATCCTACCTGTCGTTCCAGGAGGGCAGATGCAGGAAAAGGAGTTGGGTCGGTCCACGCAGCGACCCAGCCTGCAGGGGTTCGGCTTGCAGTCGTCTACGTCCACCTCACACCGCCGACCCGTAAACCCATCAGGACAGACGCAGACGTATTCGCCGCCTCCGACGGGGGAGTTCACCTTGGTGATGCAGGACGCTGCGTTGAGACAATCGCAGGACTGCACAAAAACCTGAGGGCAAAATAAAATCTATTTTCTTTGTATGTCTGCTTCTGGATTAGATATTTACACCCATCTGTGACAAACTTGGTCCCACAAATGCAAAAAGAGAAGAAAAATTATTGTTAAAAAAATCATTTTACCCATGAGTTTCAATTAATACAGAGAAAGATAAAATCATACATTTATTTAACAATAAATAAACAATTTCACCACTTATGTTCAGATAACCTTTTTTTTTGCTGTGAAAAGCAGTGTAGTGTTAAATTATAATTTAAAAATAATAATATTTGGCAAGGAATATAAATACAGAAAAATAAATTATACATAAATTATAGCACATCTATACTTAAAAATATATAGATGTGACACATCTATATTTTAATATGATTTTATATAAATTATTAAATAAGAAACAAACTAGAATTTTAAAGCTAAATTTAGTTGTAAATTTATTTTAAATAGTACAGATTTTCTCATTTGACCTTAAAATTTTGTACATTTTAACATATCTGGATCTAAATAACTTTTTTTTTTTTCAAAAACGTTTTGGCTTTTTTTGTCACAACTTTTCACAATTGATTATCATTGTTAAGAGTCTGAAATATGTAGGCTCCTCCAAAAAAAAAGAATATATATATATATATAAATGCAGTTGGAAAAAAATGTTTTTTTTCAAATCCTTATTTTCTCTGGTTTTTATTTTATTTTATTGGGAGGGGGTTTGAGTTTTCCGCATCTCCTTAAAATAATATATAATTAAATTCTGTGCTATTAACACCCTCTAGTGGCAGGAAGTTGAAATAATTCCTAGGGAATATTTGTTTCATTTAGGTCTAATTTAGTAATACTGGATTATTATTTATTATGTTCCAGTTTTTCTTCAAGAGCTGAAACATATTTTTCAAACTTTAAATGTTAGATTATTTTGAAACTCTTCACAGCTGATTTTGATAATTTGATGATTTTAAAGTGTCTAAATAATAAAATAGTTTGTGGATCTCACCTGGACAGAAGTGAGCGTTTCCGCACTGCAGGCATCGGTGACAGTAAACTGGAACGTGTGGGTGTCTGTGGGTTCAGAGGTCGCCTTCCACATCAGCAGTCCAGCTGAAGTGAGCGAAGCCCCTTTTGGACCCGATACCAGGCTGAAAAGAACCGTGGAGCCTTCAGGGTCCTGAGCCTGCAGCTGGTAGATGAAACTTTCCTCCTGGAAGGAGCGGAGAGGAATCTGCGGCGGCTGGAACAACGGAGGCTCGTTTTCTGGATGAAAAACAAGAAACATCTCAAAAATTATGATTCTTTTAAAAGAGCCCTAATTATGAGGCAGTCAAGTTAAAAGTATGAGTGTGAGATACAAGTTTATTTATTTTTTTCATCAGAGTGGTGGAAATGTCTTCCATAAACTCTGCCGTCTGCAGATTGTTCAGTAACTCCTGTGAGATCTTGTCATGTTTCTAAGCCCTGGCTGACCTAGTTTGAGATTCAGAGGTAAAAGTTAGCCAAAAAGTGTAACAATGAGATCTGCAGCCTTAACATCAGCGCCGAAGGACAGATGTGACTTCAATCAGCTCTGAGCTGCTGACAAATCACCCAAACTGCCTCCGGTGAGCAGCAGCCGTCTGATGGAGGACACGGCTGAGCTGTGAGGTGTTCAGGTGTGATTAGAGACACGGTCCAATCGCTCTGAGAGGAAAATAACGAAGGACTTTGGATTTTTATACACTCTGTGTTTTACATGTGGTTTTCTACTTTGTAAAAGTAGAAAACCACCTCTGAACCCACAAAAAAAATTTTTTAAAGTTCCTTTATTTTTTTCCTGTTTTTGTTGGATTCACTCCTCCCAATCCACTAGGGGGCTCCACAGTGTATTTACGTTAGTTCAAGTGACTTGAAGTAAACCCGGAAGTGTGTTAAATCGCTGCTGGATGCAACTGGCTGCTTATCTGCTTATATGGTTTACATTAAATGTCTAAATCTGTGTTTTAAGTTTGTGTGTATTTGAATATTATACAAACTACAAACTTTATCCTGGTGCTTATAGTTTGCACCAGGATAAAGAAAGACAAAAAGAACAAGGACTAACTTATATCCGTTGTAACACAGGTAACGTTATTTTTGTACGTTTTTTTTTGTACATGATTAATCTTTAATCTTTAAGCATATTTAACCTAAAACAGAAACACTCAAATTGTAAAACCATCTGCAAATTTACAAGATACAAAATCTTATAAACATTATTTAAGGTCCCGTCTGTCTAAGAACTTTCTCTGCTTTCATGCATCATTATGCAACTAATCTCCATCCTTAAAGTCTATTTACACTGATTCAAGTCGTTAAACGTGAGTTTCTTGCACATACTCTCAGCTTTGGACCATGTGTGTTTGGAGAGGTCTGGACGGCAAGTGAAGCAAGGACTGCTGGGATTGGACTCCCCTTCATTGTAGCACAAATCCCCAATGATGCAGGTCTTCTCCTGGTGAAAAATCATTTAAATTATCACCATCATTTGTTGAGGATGCCAGAGAAACATTTAATTAATCACATTATGAATTAAAATTGGTCCAATAATTTGCATGATTTATTGTTTCTCTTATCTTTATCTACCAAAAACTGGATTACAAAAGTCTGGTTTCAACCAGCTATCTTTTGAATTACAATTTTGTTAAGAGACTTGATTAGTTTAGTTTCTCAGTTTAATCTTAAGTACAAAACAAATTCAGCGAAAATAATATTTGATTGTCTCCAACTTTCTGCTCCAGCTCCGTTACGCTGCATCCTTAAAAACCCTCCATCACCGACCAGAGGAGATTAAAGCTGCAGCTGCGTCACGGTTAAAGGATTAGGAAGAAAGATGTTTCACCCTCAGGGTGCACATGATTTCTGTGTCGAGGCTGCAGATCTGACAGCCTCCGTCATACAGAGTCAGGATCTTGGCGTTGCTGTAGCTGTAGCCATCGTTTGAAACCTGCCATCAGTAGAAGTTTGATTATTACGGCCCAAACACACACAGAGTCATGGAAAAGTTATAGTCTCCATGTCAGAGACGTATTTACGACATCCAGCTAGAGTAACGATAAAACACATAAACTGATGATTTTACTGAAGATTTACCAATTTATTTTTGAACAGAGTGCTTCAGTTGTGACTAACTTTGATCTGCCAGCGCGTAACGGCTCGGTTTGTCACCGTGTCTGCAGGATCCTGGTTGTCCTCCAGGGGGAGCCGGCACTCAAGACCTGTTTCATTCAGAAAAGTGGCTCGAACAAACCAAGGAGCAACCGTGTCCGACTCCCCGTCTTCAATCTTGATAAGAGATTAAAACAGAGAAGCAAGAAAATAAAAAGGGACATAAAAAGGACTTTAAAAGCCATAGTGTAATAGTTTAATTAATGTAATAAATGGAAAATGAGGGGAGACAAGACGAAGTACCTTTTCTTTAACAAACTCACACTTGAGCTGGCTGGAGTCCTTGAAATCGTGACCGTAGACCTGGACGGTGGAGCAGTCTTCCTCACGGACGTTGCACAGACCTTCCTTCCTCAGCTTGGTGATCTCTGGACTCTGGTCTTTACAAAAGTAGCATATGGTTAAGAACAGAGTATCCACTGCTTTGACTGTTGCTGTATCCTAGGAAATGTACATCATAAAAGCATTTCTGGTTTCGTAGATGTCAAGGGGGATCTATTATTCAAAATTCACATCTTGCATTTTCTTGTCCTTCCGTTAGGATCTGAACTGCTTGTTCCTATCCCAGTCACTTTTGTGAATGAGTACCTGATTAATTGTTGTGCTTTCTCCTTGCAGTTGATTGGCTGGAAGGGGTTTAAAAGGATCAAGCCCCGCCCACCTGGCGAGCGAGGGAGTTTGGATGAGCACCTGCATGCTCATGTCACTCTGAACCTCTTTCCCGCTCCTGTGTTAGTAGATGCTCTGTTCTTAAACCACCTATCTGTTAAATTGTCTGGTCTGGGAATCGTAGGCTAAGCTGGGTTTTCCGGGTTTTGGTTGTAGGGTGAGACATCCTGAGGCAGGGTGAGGGAGCGGCCCGAATCCGACGGCCAACTGCTGGCTGGTTTGTGACTTTTCCCACTCTTTTGTTTATTTTCCTTCGACTCCCAGGACCTCTATGTCCAGATTTGGGTTTAATAAAACGTCGCCGCTATATGTAAATTGGTCTGGTCTCCTTATGGTGTGTGTCCTGTGTGGACGGCTTCTAAACAGTAAAGCAAGTACTTGTTCTATAAATTAACTTACAACCTGGTTAAAATGTCTGCCAATGGAACTAATACTTTTTTCAAATCAATATTAAGGCATTATTTACATAAAATAAGTTTATATACCTTACAAAAAAAGTTACTTATAAGCTAGTTTTGTCTGATTTCAAGCTTGCTAACATATTTGCACTCGGAACTAGACCAAAACTACTTGGTAAGACTTTGTGTTTTTCAGTGCATCCCGTCACCTAGCAACCCAACCGGAGATCCAGCAAGTCTGGTCAGCTGGTTTTACTGCTGGTACAATGACTGCTGGAAAATACAAGTGTTTTGCTGCAAATTGCAACGATGTACAGTTGTATAATTGTGCATCTGTTTGCAGCCCTTTTCAAGGAGGCCTACGAGGCTCTAAAACAGCTCATTGTGAAAGGAGACCACATTAAAATCTCTTTATCTAGGAATGATTTTGTGCAAAAATCGTAGACCTCTCCTTACCCATTCAAGGAATAGCTCACCTTTAAAATCTGAGTTTTTTGGTATAATCTGTGGGCTGTGTGTTTTACCCGTCAGCTCGCTGCAGTCATGTGAACCGAACCCAGGGAAGCAGACGCAGCCCGACTCGGAGCACTGGCCGTTCCCATTGCACAGCTCCGGACACCTCAGGATGGACGCCGCGTCCCGGTGCTCCTCCCATCTCCTCCGCTCTTCCAGCAGCTTTCCCTCGCACTCGTTCTCCAGCAGCGGCAAGGTGGCGTTCAGCCACGACGGCTCGTCTTTCAGCTGCAGGTCGGCGACGCACATGGCCACCGCTCGGCTGATTGTTGAACCCGCTAACAGGAGCCGGCAGCCGACGGCGACACTCGCGTTTCTCACTGTGCGCTCACACTGAGCCTGAGCCTGCTGCTGAGTTAGACCAGCAGGAGTCGGCCATCTTGGGAGTCCATCTGGCTGAACAGAGAATTCATGATCCTCTGGGAAGAAGTATGAGACTCTGTCCGGATGTGGGGAACTTTCACTGCGACCAGAAGTGAGCTGTGGTTTTTTATTTTCTTTCTGCAGCTCCACTGAACTGATATATTTAGCAGTGACATCCAGAGCGGGGATAAAACTCAGAAAATTAAAAAGTCTGTGATTGGAGCAGCTGGATTCAGATCTGAGAGATGGTTTCAGGTGATCAGCTTGACAGTTGCAGTATGTGTGGATGTTTGGTGTGTTCACATCAGCTGGCATGGAGTCAAACAAGCTGCTGCCTGCAGGGAGCCTGAAAGAAACACAGAAGAAGTCAAAAGAGTTTAATCCAGAAACTACGGGAACAGAAATGATTTTTCTGCTTGATTCAGGAAGATAATCCACCTTTCAAGACAAGAAGCTGTTTAATCTTCACATCTCAAGCTACAGAAAAAGCAGAAGATGTATACTAACCTACTTTACTGTGGATAATTACCTTCCTCTAATATGCATTTTCATGTTTTTCTTGTTTATAGTTGCAGAAAACTAATTTTAGTTTTGCAAGAATTAAGTTTGCAAATTAGCATTTGCCAAACGCCATGTTCACCCCTTGATTAAATACATTTGAATTGAATTTAATTGAATTAAAAAATTGTAAAACAAAATGTGTTTCATCAGCAGACTTACAACCCGTCCCTCCAGAATTTTAAATTATTTTTCCTGAACTAAAACCCTTCCAAAAGTTGAACATAGAGAAAAAAGATGAGAAAAAACAAGCGGACAGATTGGACGTTAATTAACATTTTAGTTATTTGAAGAATTGAAATTGCTGGATTTTTGTTACTTGTCATATATAACAGGAAAATAGAACATATTTCACCAAATATGCGCTTTTTAATATTTTTGAGCTGAATTTTGGAACATTTTCAGTCCAAAATCTTTAAAATAATTTTAAAGTAGTCCTCCATGTTATGGAAACAGAATCTGACGCTAACGTCAGCATCATTGGCTAGCGGCAGCAGGCGGCCATATTTGATTCCAGTGCTTCTTCTTCACAATGCTCACTTTGTCAGCCTTGTGTTTTCACCAGATAGCCAAAGTGTTTTCGTGACTGCAAGTGATTTAAAGGTGGTGCAGGGGAGTAGATGGTTCTTCATTGACATTTACCTTCAGAAAAGCTGAAATAGTCATTTAAAATCTCACACATTCAGAATAAAGGAGAACCTACTCAGCTAATGAAAACTAGTGCGCTCCTGAGCGTAGTTTAGCTTAATCTGTGGATCAGTTAACAGAAATTATGATTCTTAAAACACAGACCTCCACTCAGATATGAAATCCTGCAGCTGCTCCAGCACAGCGCCCCCTGCTGAGTGGAAGTCATTGTCTGGCCATCCATCGTATGTCCCACACAGACCCAATGTGTGATTCTGGTCTGAGCTGGGAGCCCTCAGAGTCAGACTCATTCCCCAGTTTGAGACATCTGCACGAACAAATGCTCCGGAGGAAAACGTGATCTGCAAAGAGTGACAGAACGAAAAGCTTTTATTCAATACCTGCAGATATTAAAGGTGACCTGTTAACTTGAACAGGTTAGAAGTATTTTCATTACATTTTTTGCACAAAATCATTCTTAGATAATTCTATTTTATTCTGCTCAATTGAACTCCTTTCAGAGTTAGCTGTTTTAGGACGGCTTGTCACTTTAAATCCAAATAAGCTGCTGCTGGCCACACACCCAACTCTATGTTTACACTCATATGTGCAATTATACAATTGTACATCTTTGAAAAGCAGACGTTGAGCCTAATGCACAACCAAAAAGAATGCAACAAGTGGTTTCTGGCTGATAAGTCAACAACAAAACACTTGCCATCGTACAGTGGTATCGTGGTAAAACAAGCTAGTCAAATGTACTGTAGCTCTTGGGTTGCTAGGTAACAAGGTGCGACTTGACTGGGGACACAGCCCAGGTAACAGCCCAGTCCCTGTTGAATATTCCTTAGCAATCGGGTCAATCCAAGCCACAAAAAACATTGACTGATTGCCAAGAAACTGCTGGGTGTTTTTTTTTTTAATGCTTGGACTTTCTTTGTTTTTTGCAACCAGTGGAGACCAAAATGGAAGGATAAAAACTTACGATATGTGATTTTTGCATAATAGGTCCCCTTTAAATACCTAAGAATGAAGACTTAAAACATTCTTCACTTTTACACACAAGTCCTGGAACTCAGCTTGGGTTGCTAGGTAACAGACTGAGCTTCCACGGGGTTGCTAGGTAACAGACTGAGCTTCCACGGGTTTGCTAGGTAACAGACTGAGCTTCCACGGGGTTGCTAGGTAACAGACTGAGCTTCCACGGGTTTGCTAGGTAACAGACTGAGCTTCCACGGGGTTGCTAGGTAACAGACTGAGCTTCCACGGGTTTGCTAGGTAACAGACTGAGCTTCCACGGGGTTGCTAGGTAACAGACTGAGCTTCCACGGGTTTGCTAGGTAACAGACTGAGTTTCCACGGGGTTGCTAGGTAACAGACTGAGTTTCCACGGGGTTGCTAGGTAACAGACTGAGCTTCCACGGGTTTGCTAGGTTGCAGTGCCTTCTGATTTCTGTTGTTACATTTGGAAGGTTTTTGAAATGACTCATTTTCCAGTCATTTTGGAAAAATGACTAGGTGTTTTGTTAAGAACTTGTGTTGTTTATCAAAGCTGTAGAAACCCACGGAAGCACAAAAACTTGCAAAATGTGAATATTGCACAATAGGCCCCCTTCAAAATCTGTTAGAAATTATACAAATGTAGATTTCCAGTTTTATTCCTGATGAAATGCGGTTGCTGTTGACTCACAGTGACTTTGCGTCCTTGGTAGGACTTGCTGATCCGAAAGCCGCTCTTTACTCGTTTAGCGTTTCTGCTCTTCACAGACAGACGGGGCTTCGTCTCGCCCATCTCGCCGTCACACATGTCGAACGCGATAACGTCGCCGGCGTCCCTCGCCGCAAATCCACACACGCAGGAGGCGGCGTGCACCAGGCTGCCACATTCCCACTGACGGACATGGACCTCAAAGGGCCAAAGGTCACTCTTGTAGAAAACAAAGGTGCCTATTTGATAATTCTCGTAGCATCTGGGGAAACAACAAGATTTGTTTTCAGCATAGTCTGAACTAACAATGAAAACAACAATACTATTAAATCATTATAATTATTACAATAGATGACTAAAATTAAGTACCTGCCGTCAAAAGTGATCATGTGGGGGTCAGTGAAGGAGTAGCAATAAGCTGGGGGAACATCAGTAATGGTTATCTGGAAATAAAGAGTTATTTTTATTACTTCCTTTAAATGTTATTTGTTTAATTATTTAATTTGACCTTTATTTTTATGGTTTATCTCAATGAAATTCAAGGTCTAATTTTAATTGGGTTGCTAGGTAACCAGGTAAATGCTAAAAAAACAACATATATTTAAGAAAATGACTAAATGTTTTTTTAAGTCACTCTTCTAATTTGAATTAGTTCTTGAATTTCAAATATAATTCAAATTAGATCTGATTAAACTTGTTAAACAATTTACAAACAGTGCAACAGAAATTTGACTCAATTAGATAAGCTGATAAATACAACGATTAAGATAAGTTAATAATAAATAAGTAATAATAAACAGCCTTTTAGATAATTAATGCAAACTAAGTGGAAACTAATTCAAAGTGCGATGTGCTTACCTGAACAGGTTCTGGTGAGTATCCGTTCCAGAGAAAGTTCTGCGTGGCGACGGGTTTCACAGAGATGTGACTGGTCCGTTCACCGTCTTTGATAAAGTCCGTGTTGGGACTGAAGTGGACCAGAACCCGGCTACAGACCCCGCCACTGCAGCGACCCCGAGATAAATCCACTTTACAAGACGACAGAGACAAATCTGCACCCAACAAATCCTCATCTGTGGAAAAAGGATGCAATGTTGGTTTGGAAAGATTTAAAAGGCTTAAAACTGTGCAGTTTGTTTAAGAAAGATCAAATTCTGCAACCGTAATTGTATTAGGGTGAACATTGAAAGAAATCAGATTTTTCTAAACTGTGAAAATGTGCAAAAACATTTTACTTCTTCAACTAAAAAAAGCAGATGTTAAAGAATTAAAATGCATTTGCACCTCTGGTACAGAGGCACAAAAGGCTAGAAAATACAGCGAAAAGTGACATATTTCCCTAGACCTGGTCAGATAATTAAAAATTATGATCTATACCACAGACAAACTTTTTATGTGGCCCTCTAGATTCTAGACTAAACACGAAGTGTGCTTAAATATTATGTTATCAGTCAAATCAAAGCCGTTTTTAACAGTTTACTGCCAAATTATATAAATCTGTCCCTTCAGCTTCTTGCGAATAATTGTGGAAATTCACGCAAAAATCAACCAACCCCTGCGCTTTTTTGCGTTAATAAAAAGGAGTTTATTGCAGACTTGTACTAAACAGCTGCCTCAGCCTTAAATGATGTCAGATTATAGTCCACGATCTATATAGCAAGTAATAAAAAGTCACATTTACCTTCATAAATGAGCACAAATATTGCAAATATTTCCAAATAATACCACAAACACTTTGATTTTTACTGCAAAAATCACAAAAAGTATCACAAAATCCTGGAGGGACTGAAAAGATGTCCAATATTTAATTTTAAGGACTCACTGATACTTTAACAGTTTGCGAACAGGTTTTATCAATAAATTCTGACACAGCCGGCCCTTTAAGAGCTTTCATGGTCTTGATTTGGCCCAAAACAAAAATGAGTGTGACACCCTGACCTTTAGCCTTTAGTTTTTTTGATCTTTACCTTCACTGCTTGTGCTGAGATGCAGAGATAAAACACAGTTTTCTGCAGAAGAGAAAGAGCCGTCCGGACACGGAACCGGAATCGAACTCTCAACCAGCAGCCGATGCCGCCTCCCGTTCTCAGGCACTCGGCTAACTTCTGGTTTTAACTGCACAAAGGAGTTTTTAAAGAAAGAGGAAGCGTCTTTATATAGAGGCTGATCAGCATAAAAATGCCAACAGGAATTTTAAAATGATGTTACATGTCGTCACCTTCGTATAATAAAGCCATTTTTATGCCAAAAGTGATTTTCGCAAAAATTGACTTGGGCCATTATTTTAGAAAGGTGACAATATGTAGTTTATAAATTATGTAGATAAAATATACGTTGCATTCGGATTCATTATTTTATACATGAACATACGTATAATGTACCTTTATTCCTGCAAAAAACTCCTGACTTTCCACAGGAGTGCCTTGAATATCTGGTGATTCCAACAAGAAACTGGAACTGGAGCAGTAAATCTAACAAACGGGCAGAAACACAGTCATTTTGGTAAAATGTATTTTCTTAAGCATCTTAATCATATTAGCACCATTCGTGTTTGTTGGCGCTGATTGGCTGGACACCCAACAACAGAAGATAAGGAAGATAAATTCAGCAGTAGTGAGAAAAAATAGTTTCCACTTGCGAAGGAATATTTGGTGTTTGAACTATTTCAGCTATAGGTGATGAAGATGGAGTAAAAGCAGCCAAGAGTCTCACCCTGTCCCCCAGTCGGAGGTTGAAGCCGTCCAGCTCAATGAGGGCGGAGGTGTGGATGGTGGTCTCCTTCCTGAGCTCCTCCTTCCTGCCCTCAGGTGAGAGGCGCGACCAGGCCACCACGAAGCCCACAGAGCTGCTGGAGCTGCTGTCAAAGCTGCACCTCAGGTACACGGCGTGACCTTTCACCTCTGAGACAATCACAGGCACAGAGGGAGCAGGAGGTGGCTCAGCTGGGAACAGAGAGAAACAAGAAAATTACTGGGAGTAACAGAACAAGTCAGTCGGGTCCAACTATGTAGCCATCTATGTATAGTTGGATACACAGTATCCAACTATATCTATATGTATCTATATAGATACATAGTATCCAACTAATGGATACAACAATGTATTCATTCAGGGGGCTTTATTGAAGCTTCACTTCCTGCTCTTTAAATTTCTAAGGACAAATATGTAAAATAAAAATTTTCCACATTGCTCTTGAACAGTGAACAGAATTTAAGTGTTTCTGCTGTGATGAGAAAACTGACATAACTAGATGAGTAACATGCAACGTTTGTTTGCATTTAACAAACATGTTTATAAAAATGTTCCTTAAACCAAATATGAAGCTCTGCAGACTTAAGATCTTTCAGATTTTAATAGTGAGATGTGAAAGTCGTCTTTGTAACATCTACAACACTGTAATCCATTTGAAGGTGGTTTAACTTGAAAATGCAACTCACCTGGTTAAAGAGCAAATATTTCTCTATTATTTTACTCACAATATCAAGTTTAAATAACTATTTATTTTACTTTAGAATAATTTAAAATATTGCTTCAAATTGCATGAATTTTATTAAACATCGCAATGAATTCAGCTCAGAAACATTTAGTGTGAACAGAACATTAAAATAAACATTTCCCTTAATACAACACAAGAGTCAAATCAATGTAACACACTTAAATCAAAACATGCCGCTAAGCATTTTGGGAAATAGTTCCACGCCTGTCTTTTTCTTCTTTCAATTTTTTTTAAGTGCTATCCTAAAAACTCTAGTTTATTTAACTCTAACAAAAATTTAACTTATTGCTGTGAGTTTATCTCTCACAAACTCCCACATTTAGGTTCATAATCTAAAACTCACTAAATTTATTTGATTTAAATAGTAAAAGATAGACACAACTAAATGCGGCTCAAATGTTCTACAGTGAACCAGTCTTCCTTTCATTCAGAAACTGACAGAGACTCAAACCTATTTTCTACAACCTTAAATAAGCAAACAATATATAAAACAACTTTTTTTAATAAAACACAGAATCTGCTTCCTGTATGTATTTACCTTGTGCACAGTAGCCCATGCATCCCGGTGTGGGCTGCAGCAGGTACACATAGAAATCTCCACAGCTCCGGACAGTGACCGGGACGCGAAACATGCAGCAGTCTTTGCTTCCGCTCTGAAAGATCTTCCAGGCAGCGCAGGCTGTCAGCTGCTTGACCTCCAGCGACCCCGGGAGCGTCTCACCGTCTCCCAGAGACAACCACACCGGAGCCTGGGTCCCACAGTGGTTTACCTGGATCACACAGGTGTGAAGGAATACATCTTTACAATGCAGCTCAGAGCGTACATTTTAAGCAACATGCTGGCTTGAAAAGCTACATTTAATGTATATTTAACAAAATTTAGCAAATTATCTCATGTATGTTTAACAAAACTCAAGGAACATGAAGAGACTCCCACTTGATTAAAGGGAAACTATTACGCAAAATTCACGTTTCTAACATTTTTGTGCTTCCATTTGGGTTTCTACTGCCTCTAAGAACAACCCAAACAACAACAACAACAACAAAACAACTGTTTTTTGGCAGTCATTTTATGTTTTTTGGTGTCTGGAAAATGAGCAGTTTCAAAAATCTTAAGCAACTCCAGGCAAATCCAGACTGTTACCTAGCAACCCAAGCTGAGCTTCAACCTGTTTGGTCGGCTGGTTTTACCACTGTATTTTGTTGCTGAGTTACCAGAAACCACTTGCTGCATTCTTGTTGATTGTGCAGGAGGCTCTACTTCTGCTTTTCAAAGGTGTACTATTGTATAATTGCTCATCTGTTTGAAGCCATTTGAACATGCGAGTGTAATCGTCGAACCATAATAAATGGGACATTAACCAACATATTCAATGAGTATTGATGGTTTCAATGATGGCACTTGAGAAAATCTAATGCCTGTTTTTGGTTTTCACAACTGTTGATGTGTTTGATGTTTTCTGGTTTTGTGTTTCACAATATAAAGCACATTGACCTGCCATGTTTATGAAATGTGCAATACAAATAATCTTGATCGATTGGTTGATTGGCGTGGACAGCAGCAGCTTATTTGAATTTAAAGCGACAAAAGGCCTTAAAACATCTTATTCTGAAAGGCAGAACTGATCATTTCATTTTCTAAGAATGAACATGTTTTATTTAGCCAATAAACCTATTTTAACCTGTCCAAGGAAGCATAATATTATTTGCTTCCTTGCTCTTAACGGAAGTGATATTACAGAACTTCTGTAATATCACTCACTAAATAGTGAGTGATATTACAGAATCACTCACTATTCTGTGAGTGATTCTGTAATCACTCACAGAATAGTGAGTGATTACAGAATCTGTAATATCTGTAATATTACAGATATTACAGATTCTGTAATATCTGTAAAGTGATATTACAGAACTTCTGTAATATCACTTCCGTTCACACTTTACAAACAGACTCGGATACAAATCAAACTTGTAATTTCATTTTATAACTTTTAATGGGAAAAGCAGC
The DNA here is from genome assembly GCA_903067055.1 of Poeciliopsis paucimaculata. Lineage (NCBI taxonomy): Eukaryota > Metazoa > Chordata > Actinopteri > Cyprinodontiformes > Poeciliidae > Poeciliopsis > Poeciliopsis paucimaculata. Next base: position 471 of record CAEGAD010096057.1, on the reverse strand, counting down.
GATGGATATCGGCCATCAATCATCATGAGTGGCAACCCTCAGGATAACCGCGGATTTGCAGCGAAGACTTTTTCCAAAGTAAAAAGGCTAATGTTCATATACTTTACAATTATTATTAGAGAGATATTAAATATCGCATCATGGAGAAGGTAACCGTTAGTAACCATGGAGACTGTCATGTAGCCTAGCATGTATGGAAAAAACTGGTTAGCATCTCGTCTTTGGTATGTTTTTAATGTTGCTCCAGTGTGAAGGAAAATACTGTTTACGACATAGTGACATAAATCCCGTGGTGTGAAATCAGGTAAAGTCGATAATTTGATGAACACCTCACAGGGGAGGAGGTCTGGGTCGGCTTCTAAGTTAATGATTTCCAACTTCTATAAATACCTCCGTATATATATATATATATATATATATATATATATATATATATATATATACAACAACTATTTTAGACTAACGCATAAC
>CAEGAD010096056.1:0-38246 GCA_903067055.1 Poeciliopsis paucimaculata | reverse complement strand
GGGTCAGTGGAAGCACCGGAGTTTAGCCTTTTTTCATTCAGTGTCAAAAACAGAAAGAGAAAAAGGCCGGAAGAAACAATAAAGCCGATAATTGAAATGAAGTCGATAGTTTTAATTTATCGTTCGATTAATTGATTTATTGTTTATCGCGACAGGCCTATGAAAGACTCCAAGATACTAAAGTCCCTACACTCAGGGCAACAACGTCCTAACCAGGAAAAAGGCACTCTATACGTTTCCAGGTCTAGACCGTCGTCTGGTCTCAGATTTGGAGGCATTAATCCTCATCATAGCTGTCCAAATAGTCGAGAAATAGATGTACATCATGACCTGATGAAGCCAATAGGGCGACATCATCTGCCGAAAGCAGAAACCCAATCCTCTGGCCGTCAAAACGGATCCCCAAACACCTTGGCTGTGCCTAGAAAGTCTGTCCATAAAAGTTGTGAATACAATCGGCGACAAAGGGGAACTTTGGTGATGTCCAACTCTCATCAGAAATAAGTCCAATTAACTGCTGGCAATGCAAACCAAGCTCTGACATTGGTTATATAGGATCTTAACAGCCCCTGTCTACACTTCTGGTACCCCATTCGCCTGAATTACCCCCAACAGGACTTCCTAACACCTTTTCAGAGTTCAGAAACATGTAGACCGGTTGGGTGAACTCCCACACAGCCTAGAGGACCCTGCTGAATGTACAGAGCTGTTCTTCAAAGTTAAGTAATTTCTCTTTTACACATCCCTTCTGGGTGTGACAGTAATTATAAACTGCGTTTTATAATTACTGTCCAACAAATCCAAAATTTGTCCTCAATTTGTTAAGTTAAATCAGCTGCCCTTGACCCTTGTGATGGAGCAGCTGATTCTCATTCAGAGGAAACGTCACACACAAAGGCAAACATTTTCCAAATTTAAGGATTCATCCTTTGGATTGAAGACAATACATGTATTCACTTGTAGAAAAGATGCAATGCTGACAATAAGTAGGGATGAAAGAGTGATTTTTTACCAAATTGACAGAAAACAATGGTCAGTTTTTCCAAGTGCTTGCTGGATCCTGTTGCTGCCAAAAAACAAAACAGAAGAAATCTATTAACAAGTACTTTAAAAAGTAACAGGTACAAGCAAGGTATTAAAGAACATGTAGAAATAAAAACCAAGTGATGAAGTCTAATAAAACTACACAGTTAATTTTAATGAGCTGAAATAAGACAAAAGAAACTTACAATTAACTTTTCAGAAAGATATAGGAGCCTGATGTAAGTAAATAATGTCTTAATATTGATTTTAAAAAAGTACTAGTTCCATTGGCAAATTATACTTTAAAATATGGGGAAAATGTATTGTTATATGTTAAATACTCTGTCAGTGGAACTAGTACATTTTCATCAATATTAAGGAATTATTTTCTTAAATTAAGCTCCTATATCTGAATAATATCTTATTTGCACTACCAAATAACCCCTCTCCTTTAGAGTTTGTGTTTTTGCAGTGTAATGAATGAATGAGAAACTTTCTAGTCCACTAGCTGATTTAAAATTGTGTCATGTAGAAAATGACCCGGTCAGATGACAGAAGTCACAAGGTTTGATTAAGTTTAGCGGGGGAGAAAAGGCTCCACTTTCAGTCATCTGCAGCCACGTCGAACTGCCATGTCACGCCTGTCAAACCTCAAACGGTCAAACTTATGACAAAGTCTGATCGCCTGACTCTGCATTTGTTATACCGAACCTTAAAGCCAGTCCAGTTCCCAGTGACCCTGGTCTCCTCTAGAGGTCAAACCTCCCAGCTGGAGTCAGTGGGCTATGTGGTGAAAATAGATTTGCTCGCTTTTGTCAGGAAGTGTGTAAATGAATTACCGCTGCAGTGTCACAGACATGCTGTCTTTATGTGGGGCTGTGCAGACTGAAAGGATGAAACTTGACATCATATGAAAGAAAGGAGCCTGAAGGCTGGAGAACTTCTGAAGGCAGTGGAGTCTGGACGGTTAAAGCAAGCGAACGACAGCGGATATTTACCACTTTTACCTTCAAAATAAAACCTCGGCACGCCCTAACAAACAGGTGAGTTGTAAACTTGGCTTCATTGAAACTATACTGTGTTTGCGTGTATGGGTTTTATGAGGTCTTCCAAAAATACAAAACATTACCAAGTATTTTTTGGTCTCATTCCTAATGCAAATATCTAAGAAAACTAACTTGAAAGTAACTTTTCAGATAGTTATAGTAACTTAATATTGATTTAAAAAAATAGTGGTGCCATTGGTGGATTCTTTCACTTAAAGCGAGACATTTTTATCATGTTATTAATTAAATAATCTGCCAGTAGAAATATTTTTTTAAAATCTGAAGTAAGAAATTATTTACTGAAAACAAGGTCATATATCTTGCTTAAAAGCCACTTGTAATTTTTGCCTTATTTCAAATGTATTAAGATATTTGTACTAGAAAAGTAGACCAGAAATATCTTGTGTGCTTATATTTATTTATTTAATTTTGGCTGAAATGGCTCTCCATAGATCTGAATATCTGAGTCAAAGTTTGCTAAAAAAAAGAAAGAAAGAAAGAAAGAAATTAAAAAAAATTTTTTTTTTAGATAAATCTCTGAATTTCTGAGGTTTGTCACATGTTAATCTTGAAATTTGTTTTTTCTAGAAATTTTTTCAACTTTTCAAACTCAGAAATTTCTATGTTTTTTCTAGAAAATTTCTGATATTAATCTCAAAATTTATGATTTTTTACCCAGCAGATTTGTGTTATCTCAAAATTTTAGAGTTTTTCCTAACAGATTTTCAAATTGTCAAACTCAGAAATGTCCAAACTTTTTAAATCAAAATTTCAGAATTTTTTCTAGCACATTTAAACTTTTTTCTAGGAAGCATATGACGTAAAGTTCTCAGAGTTTTTCGGCGGAAATTTTATTCTTTCTTCAGCACTAATGTACTAAATATTCCTGAAAGTGTTCCATATTTTCACCAACGGTCGGAATCAAGCTTTTATTTTGAAACTCCTTCCCGGAAGCGGTCCCTGCTGCTCTCGGCTGTCTTGCCGTTGGTGCCTGTCCAGAAGCGGGCCGCTGGCTGGATGATGGCGGTGTCGGTGCTGCTGCTGCTGGAGCTGAGCCTGTACGCCTGCTGCTTCGTCTGTGGGATCGTAGCCGCCGCCTCCCTCACCATCGTCCAGGTGAGATTCACGGGGAAACCCCGGAGCCTCTCCCGGGGCTTCCGCCGGGCCGCCGCGCGCTCTCTTCCGGGGGAACTCGCTTCTCTGCCCCGGGATTGCTAAAAAGTTTAGAAAACACGGAACCAAAAGAGAAAGCCTTGCTTATACCAAACAGTGCCTTTATCTACTACTGTAGCAACTATTTAACTTTGTTTTCCCCACAAATGGTTAAAGTTTTGGCACGTAAATCCCTCTAACAGCGTCGTACTTTATCCGTGGTGTCACATCACTAAACTTTAATTTTATTCCGATTCCCAGCTTTTAAAGTTTATCAGCGGTTTTATTTATAACTATTATGAAGGAACATTTTATATTAAATGTCCAGCGGAAAAAAACCATCTAATGTAGGCATCAGGAAAACACAAGTTCATTACGGCTGATCAGTGTTTTAAATGTTATGTTCGGGGTTTATGTTTTTCGTTAGAAATGTTGGAGGAAATGTAAACATGTGCGCCAGTAATAAGCGAGTCTTGTGATCGAGTCGCTAGTCGCGCCCATCATCTCTCTCTTGTATGGAACTCTAGAGGTGCCTAATGTAGAAATAAGAAAAAATAATTTATTGGACATTTATTTAAAAAAACAACAAAAAAACAAAAAATCTTGTCAGAGAAACCGTGATATGAGATTGTATTAGCTTTTATTTAGTAAAGAATGCAGCACTGTAATTGAAAGACATTTTAAACACATTGAAAACAATAAATAAAATGGTCATTAGAGATTTAAAAAATCTCACACATCTGAAACGATGAATAAAATGGTTAGTAAAGTCTGTAAACAAAATTGACCTTAAAAATTTTTGCATCTCAATGAAAATTATCAAGCTCCTTTTAATTTATTGTGTGATTAATTGCTTATTGTGACAAGTGAAGGGATATCAATGCATTAGTCTATGATATATGTCCAGTCTGATGCTTTTGCTGGCATTGAATTGAACTTTTTTTGTTTACAGAATGTTGATTCAGAACAAATGTCAACACAAGTATATGTTCAGAAAGTTAATTTCATCAAGTCACACAGACAAATCAATTGCTTTCCAATTTGATCCTATTTATAAAACAGTTAAATTTAGATTATTTTTTCCTGTTGGTAAAAAGTATTTTGTTGATTTTATCTTAAGAAAACTATCTCTTTGCATTGAGTCAATGACTTTGGAGCAACCCCTCTTGAACAATCACATACCAGCAGTGGATGATTAATCAACTTTGCAGCAATTCCTCATAGTAAGCAAGCATGGGGTGACAGTGGAAAGGAGAACTCATTTTCAACTGTCAGATTTGGGTTTAGAGAAGAGTATGTATGAAACACAAAAGCAGTGATCCAGGACTGCTTTCTGCTTTTTTTTGTTGTTGTTTTTTTTTAAAAAAAAAGAGTAAATTCTAGTTGCAACAATTGCTTCTTTTGTGGGAAAAAAATTGAGCTCCTCTGTCTTTTACCAGTGCTAACTGGAAACAACCAATCAGAGCCAGGAGGCGGGTCTTAGTACTACCAATAGCCTCTTTTCGTGGCGCTGCTCATCCGCCCTGCAGTCACTTTCTTAGTGCAGCCAGTGTAGCCTGTTATGAATGTTAATGCTAGTTAGCATGGCCACCAATAATAGATAGATAATAATTACATACCACACCTTTAATATGCATTAATACGCAGATGGGAAGCCATTTTAGCACTACCACAGAAGCTAACATCCGCACTCTTCCTTCAGGGTTTCCAACATAAAACTAGCTAAGCCTGGCAGTAGGGAAGCTAGGGCAATCACCCAGCAACTTTCAGTGTGTTTGAGTTAAAAAATGTTTAAAGTTGAGAGGGAAAATACTACTAATATTGCTATTGGAAGAGAATACAACAATACTTAAACAACTAAAAAGTCTTAAAAACTCTAAAATAAATAAAACAAGCAAAGCTTAGCCTGGTGGGGGTGCAAGTAAAGCCTGGTGGCCCACCAGGCTTATAATAACCCTGTTCCTTATGTCCAGTCTTGGGGGCTCAGCCAATCAGCACCAAGGAAAATGAAGGGCATCCCTGGATTGGCTGCTTTGCAGACTTATATTCTTGTGAACATTTTGGATTTGCTCTGAATCTGTAATCTCAAACCTGTCTTTCTCTCTGTGTCAGGGTAACTTCGGCGGTCTGTGCATGCTGTACGGACGCGTCAGCTACAATGCGACAGGAAACGTCATCGCAGTCCAGGCTTCCACCTCTGCCTCTCTGTGCTACTTTGTGTCGGCCATTTCCATCATGGTGGCGGTGGTGTGTTTCTCCCTGTCTGTGTACTGGGTGTACGCTTTCTGCATGGAGGGAGAAATGAGAAGGTGACGAGAGTCCGACCTCATGACGAGACGCAGCAGAACATGTCCTGTCCTGTCATTTTTATTATTTTAATCTCCGCCCAGACCAGAGGAGTGACACATGAAGCAAAACAAGCTAACCTGTTGTTATTCTTTTAAACTTCAGGAACTGGAAAGCAGTTGGTGATCTAATTTATTTACTCATTTTTAATGAAAACTGTCTGGAAGGTTTATTTTTTTATGATTTGTTCCAAATGAAACAGATTGATATGCTGCATTTAGATAAATCTGGAAAAAATTTGTTTTGGGCGACTCCAGGCTCAAGTTTTCTTTCTTGGATTGTAAAATTTCTGGAGCTTTCAGCCACTAAAGAAACAAAAAACCTGCAACAATAACAACATTTTCTGGACAATAAATTGTCCCAGAAGTTATTGCGATAAACAATAATATTGTTTTGAGAAAATTTCAAGAAATATACAAGAAATTATTGTCAAAGAGCAATAAACTTTAATTTCTAATAAACATTTGACATTGAAACTCTGAGAAATTTTAAATAAATAACAAATCAATTCATTACGAAGTCTCTGCAAACAAAATTGTTCTTAAAGAAAGAGTTGATTGAGACCAAAGCTCCAGACTAAAGACTTTCCTCATTTAGTCATCAGTAGAAACAGAGACGAGAAAAAAACCCAACCATGCAAATGGAAATTATTGAGCTCGTTTTCATTTATTTATGTATAATTAATTGATTTATGGCTTAGTGCTACAGAGATAAATAAAATATAAAGCTAGAAAATGCTGGACGTTTTGCAATATTGTGTGTTTATTGTCGTAAAATGTAGAACAAAACCAAATAGACATAACAAGAAAAGGCTGTTTCAGAAATGCAGAACTTTTATGAATATCTAATATTTGAAATGGGTTTACATAGAATAAATCCTACCAAGTATTTTTCGTCTGGTTTCTAGTGCAAATATCTTAGCACCCTTGAAATAAGTCAGAACTATCTTACAAGTTACTTTTCAGCAAGATATGGGAGCTTGTTTTAAGTGAATAATTCCTTAAATGAGAATATAGCGGCGACTTTCTTGTTATATTTAGCAACATTTCAGATGAAAATAAATTGGTGTTGGCCAAAATCGGAATAGGCAGATCAGGCTTTTACAAATTAGCCAGAAAACTGCAATTGGTGCATTCCTAGTCTCAACCAGCCCTTTATTTGAAGGACATTTATGTTTACAGAGACTTCGTAATTCATATTGCTTGTTTTCTGTTTTTGTTTATTTATTTTGGATATTTAAAACATCTTCCAGTTCCGTGTTAAATGTTCATTAGGATTTAAAGTTTATTAATCTTTTGAGAATATGTACTTGCATTATTTTGCCATTAATATTACATTACTTGAAAATGATCTCAAAGCAACAATATTATCGCAATAACTTCTGGTAAATTTGTTATTGTGACAGGTTTGCTGTGTGGTTGGAGTATATCTTATTTGCACTGTGGTTAAAGGCTCAGCTGAATCGCTTCTCTTCCTGCTTCCTGCCGTCCTCCAGGGAGCGCGTGTGGCTGAACGTGATGGTGTTTGTGAGCGGCATCTTTCTGTTCTTCCTGCTCATCACCGGCTGCATGTTGAAGATCGGCCGCGACTCGCTCTGCGACTCCATCATCAAAACCGTCACCGGGGTCAAAAGGTGCTGCAGACACTCACTCACCTTTTTCTCCTCTGGTCAGAAACCAGATGGGGTCAGACACACAAAAACAAACTAAACTAAGCTCTTTTCAGCTTTTTATTTCTGAGTTTTCACAGGAAGCTGGATCTTTATTTTTCAGATTTTCTCTCTAAATATCATAGAGATAATATGGGAGATGTTTTCTTTTGATTTTATTTGAACTGGTGCTGCCAAAAAAGCCAAACTTTGCTTTTCCTTTGTTGCAAAAAGACGTATCTACGTCTGATAAATGAGGATTTTACTCGTATAGCTTTTTTTTACAGCTTTAATACAGCTTTTATTTTAACTCATTTAGGTTAATAAAACTTGCTTAGAGCCACAAAGGTTGTATGAAGTTTTGAAGAAAACCCCCCCCCAAAAAACATAAATTTCCGATAAATATCTACTTTGGGAAAATTTAAGAAACACTATTTTACTTAAGCTATTAAAATCAGAATGAAATTTGTATTTGTGGAATATTATTAATTTTTATATATAATCAATTTAGTTCATATAAATCAAGATGGCTGCCAACTTTAGTCCAGAAGCTTCTGCCGCAGTTACTAACGGCAACAAAAAAAAGGGGGAGGAGCTGTCAGTTACTGGTTGCTATGGTAACCACCAACTGCCAAGAGGCGAAAGTAATTTTTTTACTAAGCAAAATTAATTCGAAGAACAAACAAACAAATGTTTCACATCTGTGATATTGTCAAAAAAAAAACCCTGTTACAAGAAGATTTTATAATTCATAAAAGATGAGGTTTTTTTCCCCATATAATCTTTTTATTCACCAATTACTGTATGTAGAACAAACATTACAGACCAACAAAAAGCAAAGAGAGGTATTGATCTATAAAATAAATGACCCGAACTGTGAACGAATAACAGCAACAAATAACCAACCAAACACAAAAAAACAACAACAATGGATACATTCAAAACAAACACAAAACACAATCAAATGGTGCTACAACAGAAACAATGAAGTTGTCTATCATATGTGGAATAGGATAAAACTACATACTGTTCTATAAAAGATGAGGTACAAATTTCCTTTAGCTTTGTGTCTGAGTTGTTTTTGTTTGTTTGTCTTCAAGTTGTGAAGAAGTTCAGAGCAAAAATTGGGTGAGTCCAATTCAAGGAACGAGGATCTACACCAACCTTCACAAATCAGAGGTATTGATCTCATCACATTCTGATCATGCTTATTCAAAATACTTGATGCGGATTGCTTGTTTATTTTCCTGTTTTTGTGTCGTGTTGCTCCTCAGACAGCGGTCTGGGTCAACTTCTTCTTCTGGATCATCATCGGGACGCTGGTGATCGTCCAGAAGCGGCAGAGTTCGGGGGCGAAGCTCGTCCCCATGCCGGCCGGATCCCTCTTCGGCGAGCCAGCGGCGACCGCCGCGGAGACGGAGCCGTTCTTCAACCGGCCGCAGTAACACCCGCTGGGAAAACTGGAGACGTTACTTATTTTATACCACATTCAGGTTTTTCTGTAATCAGCTACGTACTTTAGTGAAAGTAATCACAGTTTGTGCTTTTGGCATCGTAATCCAAAGATTTAAGAATGTAACTAAAGCCAATTTATTTTATTTTTTTTTATTTTTTAAGTTGTTGAATCAAAAACTTTGTTTTTCAGCCAAAAATTGTGAAACCTTTAATGCTGCAACTTATTTTTCATAATCTTTACCTTCAATTTTGTAAAAAAAAAAAAATTCAACCAAGTTCTGTTTCAGTAACACTGAGATAACTTAAGACATTTATCTGATACAAACCTTGTGTCCTTATGTGAGTCAGAAGTGATTTTTATTCACCTAGATCAAGTATTAAATATAAATATAACCTCTGAAGCTTCAAATGTGAATGTTTGCATTGGTATTACTTGATTACTTGATGTTTTTGTGTTAAATCTGTAAAAAAGCAATTATTTGAGAAGAAATGTTGCTAAATGTCTCCCTCTGCTGGCCAATAGTAAATTCATTTGTACTGGAATACAGGTTCTTGTTTCTTTTAAGATAAATCTTTTGGTTTTCGCAAGGTATATTTTAAATGTTCAACTATAACTTCATGTTTTACTTTAGCCAGACATTTATCTTTGTGATCATCCCAGTTTTTACTTCTTGTTTTCCTCTCTGTGGCAAACAACCTTCTGAAGATGCTAGCTTTAACTAGTAAGAAAGTGCCAGCGTCATGTATTGCTGTTTAGCAGTTGGAGGGACTTTACAAAACAGATTGTTCATGATTAACGAACAATTAGGACAAAATATTGAAACTGCATCTCAAGACATCAGGCAGGAAGTTGAAGCTAATGAGTTTACTAAACAGGCAGTAGCTGTTTCCAACTGTTTCCTAAGAATGATTAACAGCATAATGGAGGAGCATTGCTGTGATGACATCCTGAAGGTAGCGTGTCAGAAAGCATAGGCATTTCGTAAAGTGACAGGCCCAATTTTAAGGCGTTAAATTGTGAACTCATGTTTCTTTTAAGTGATTGGTGCACGCTGCAGTCTAGAGGGCAAACTAAGGAACTATATGTAAACGTCTAAATTAAGAGAAAGTGATTAAGATTGTTTCAGTTTTCTGGTATTTAGAAAATGATGTGGATAATCCTCACTGACCTGAAACAGGATGACGTTATGGTACATTTTTTGGTAACTACATGAAGCTAATGGGAATACATTGAACTGACCATGTATCAGTTCATACCTACAGATGTATCGGACTGTAATTTGCTTTAAAAGTAGTTTTCTATGTGGATTGGCTCCACATCCTTGTAAATACGGCACTGTCTCCAGCAGTCAGAAAAATACATTATTTTATAGGGTTTACATAAAGATGTTCTCAGTTTGAACAAACTTATTCAGATTATCCTCATTTCTCAATAAAAACAGCTATGTTGGGATGTACCTTTTTACAGCATATATTGATTAGAAAGCGCCTCAATATAAACCAGGCAGATGAAAATAGAGCAGGAGGAGAGCTTACACGTGCCTCAGCCTCTCCTTCGCCTAATGGTTTTATCTGAGGATTACCTGACCTGACTTTGAGCCTGAGGCAGACAGTGACGCTCGCTCAGAAAAGCCACCAGTGGCAGCTTGGACGGACACTAAAACATCTGATCTGCAGCAGCAAACCTTAAAAATAGGATTTCTGGAGTTAGATGCTTTTTTTTTTTTTTTAGATGTGCAGGAAGTAAATCTGTGAAGTGAGAAAAGCCAGAGACCATCAGACACTGGAGAACGGTAATACGGACCAGGAAGCCGAGTCTCGAGAGAAGACCAGAAGACTGGAGATCAATCTGACCCTGGAATCAATGGTGAGATGTTGTCTAAAGTGCCGGTTAGAAAAATAAGCAGTTAAATTACTTAAAGAGATGATGAGCAGAAGGCAAACAAAGCACTGCGATAAACCAAGATAATCCACTTCACACACCACAGATCAAATGTTGAGTTTTAGTGATTTCACATCTGATAGTCAATTAGTCTCTGTTTATTTGGGAACCAAAGTTGCAACGTCTGTTACATTTTCAGCTGGTGTGGTTTGCTTTCGTACTGCACTGTGTCAGACAAACCAAACCCTTTGAGAAACCTGTTTATCCTCCTCACCTGTGGAGGCGCTGCTCCAAGAACCACTGAAGGGAACAAAAACCTCTGAAGAAGACATGAGCACAATTTAACTGTAAACAGTAACAGAGTCTTTAGTGGTTGTAGTATTTTTCTTGTGTCTTTAGCAAAAAAAAAAACGAGCCACTCCTCCAGCTAGCGATAAGTGCGTTTGTTTTTGTTGTATTTACACAGAATGCCCTGCGGTGTAGCTCACTTCCTGCTTTGGAAACGGTCTCATTCACATGTGCGTTTGAATCGCACCAGAGGTCACTTTTTTGGTCCGCATCAGGAGCTCCATTCAGTCCCGTTTAGTCCATTTTGATTAAACTCTAGTTTGTTTGCCCAGTTTTTTGGGGATCTTTCAATCAAACTGACTCACAAAATTAACTCTGGTCCGCCTAAAAACCAAGGTCTTGGTTTGGTTGAAATTAACTTTAGTCCGGTTACAAAGCACACGTGAACACCAAGCGGATCAAAACCACTCCAAAAGCAGGGACAGGGCATTCTGGGTAAATACAACCAAAGCAAATGCATGATTCAAGTACTAGGGGGAGAAATGTCTCATGGTCTTTTACCAGAAAATTCCTACAACCACTAAAACTGTAGAAACTGACACCACTCCATTCTGTTTACATTTGGTAAAGAAGGAAGTTGCGCTCAGTGTCTTCTTCGTATTTCCGTGTCATTTCCTTCAGTAGTTTTTGATGCAGCGCCGCCACAGGCGAGGCGGGGTACAGATCGCTTGAAGGCTTTGGTTCATTTGACACAGTCCAGTGTGAAACTGAACCACAGCAGCTGAAAATGTAGGAAATGTTGCAACTTTGTTTCTCAATCAAACCGAGTAGTTCAATTGCGCAGTCAGACCTCCCCAAACAAACTTGACAAACAAACTGGAGTTTGATTAAGGTTGGTGTGAATTCACCCTTAAAACCTGCCCATCTGTAAATGACCTACTGTTCACATCCGCCCTGATGCTCGTCCACCAGTTGTGCCCCCCTCATCTCTGCAGGAGATGTCCGGCAGCCAGTGCGACTCGGTGGTGGTGAGCGTGGAGTCGCTCCTGGGCGACGCCAAGCGGATGCAGCAGCAGTGCAGGGAGCGCAGCGAGCAGCTGTCAATGGCCGCCACGCAGCTGCGGGTGGAGTCGGCCGCCCTGAGGGAGCAGTGCGAGGCCACCCAGCTCGACATGGCCCGGATCCGCCGGCAGCTGGATGAGCTGCTGGACACCAAAGCGGCCTTTGAGGCCAGGGAGCGGCAGGCCCGTAAGCTCAGCAAGCAGCTGTGAAGAGACCAGAGGAGGTTCTGGAGCTGCCATTTGGATCCATTAAAAGGGTCCAATGTTCAACAATCACAGTGCTACTGATTGTTGTACCCTGCATTTCCATTGACTATATAATTGTGCAATCCAACATTTGAAGATAAATTCACTTAATGGAAACATCAATTTCAGAAACGCTCTCGTTTTTTGGCCCCAATAGAACCAAGTTTCCGACCAGGAGTGAAAACATCCTTACTTCAGCCTGTCGGTTTAACATATATTGATCTAACATTAGCTGCGTTTCTATTGACCAGGAGCAAATTGGAATTACAAAAAACATAAATAAATGAAAAAAAAAAAAAATCACTTAATGGAAACAATGGGGGAAAATGTTTTGGTGCTAGTAGTTTGTTGGCTGTATCAAAATTGGTTTATTTCTCAAAACGGCAATGGAAACATTCTTTTCATGTCACATGATGAAGACAACAGAAAGTAGCTGGAGAATGACGGTGCAGCATGTTTGTTAATGACTTATTGCATGAACAAACTTATTCACCTGTGATTTGAATTGCATTTCTTATTTAATGGAAACTCTGGCATTGTGAAATTACACTTTTTCAATATTAGTGCAATATTGACATTTTTGTGCACATTTGTAATGGAAATGCAGCTGTAGAAATCTCTTCTATTTACTTTTCTTAGTCATTAATTATTATTAAATTACAACAATTGCCTCTCATGTTGTTTTCCAGCGAATTTTTCGCTTTTGCAATAAAATAACTGACAAAAAAATCTGAATTATTACCCCGGATTTCTTCGTCACATTTCTGTGTGTCAAATAAACTTCTTGCAACTCCAGTCGTGTTTTTTTTTTTGTCAATCTCTTCGTCTCATTTCAATAAGTTTTATTTTTTTTCCTCTCAAACAAACAGCAAGAGGCCTGTGTTATAAAAGATTAAAATTTTAATCAGCATTATAAATCATTCTATAAATACATGGTTGTCATTTCATTAAGAACGCATCTTAAATAGCAACAGATAACAAACAAGCAGTCGGGTTGGGGTTCACAAACTTAACAAAAACAGCGGAGCAGCGTGAGCCGCTGTGTTTCAGACAAACTGGGAATGTGAGAGCGCCTGGGTTAGGTTTGGTGTCTGCAGCTCTTCTCGTCATCACCGCTCTGGAAGACATCAGAGGAAACAGAAATAAACACTTGCAGAATGGCTGGTTTTTGTGCAGCTGAAGTGAACTTACTCTCGACTTTCTTTTTTAGTGGGGAGAGCGCTGCTTTTGCCTGGAAGACACAGAAAGGCTTTCATATTAGCGACTGCGAGGGATGCACCGATCAATGTGATATTGATCAAATATCACATTTAACTGAGTTTTGTAGGTTAAAAATCACATTTAACTGAATTTTGTAGATTAATAATCACATTTAACTGAATTTTGTAGATTAATTAAGAATGTTTTATTTGTTATGGCACTTGACTTAATGTAGTTTTTGATTGTTGATTCTATGTTGCATGACTTTGTGTTTATTATGTAAAGCACTTTGAAATGCCTTGCTGCTGAAATGTGCTATACAAATAAAATTTGATTGATTGATCGATCGATCAGTGGATAACTGGAATCTGACGATATCCGACACCAAACATCCAAGCTCTTTATTCCTAAATTTGTTGTCAGTAAATTGGTTTTCATAGTTAATAATAAATCCTACATTTTCTATAATTTGCTTGTACTTGTGGGGTTTGTAATTGAAAGAAAAAAAATAAAAAACAGTGTCTGGTGAAACGTCTGAGTGGCCGGTAAAAAGTTTTTAATTTCCACCCCTGCTTAGGGGAAATTCAGATGTAACTGAGTCTGTCACTACAAGCAATTAATCAATTAACAGTATGATAGATTATCATTTCTATACTAATGATTAGTATTTTTTGAAGAGCAATTTTGTTTTCAGACATTTTTTTATACTTAGTTTCAGGTTGAATGTGTTGTTTTAAATTTCCATTTTATTTGTTGGTTTTGGCTGCTGTGTTTTTATTTTGGATGTTTAAAATATCTTGCAGTTACAGTGTTCAGTGTTTTTCACAAAATGAAAGTTTGGTATTAAGCCATTATCAATATATTACTGCAAAAATGGCCTCAAAATAACAATATTAACATTTATTGTTAATTTCTGGGACAATTTGTCGTCTAGCAAAATTTATTGTGACAAGCCGAACGGCACCAGATATAAAGATTCACAGAAAACTTTTCAAAAGTGTGAATAATAATATTAATAATAATATAAATAACAATAGAAGACTATTAAAAAATATATATAATTTTGAGAAGCTGGGAGTAGAGGAACTATAAGTATCTTTTTAAAATATCGTATTTATCCAAAGACCTCTATATGCTGCTTTCTTATTATAAATTATTTTTATCTTTTAAATTATAACTATTCAGTTTTTAAATCCTGTTTTAGCGATTAGTTTATCTTAATTTGCCTTTTAAAGATCTCTGGTCAATATCTCATGAACTAATATGGAAAAATGTCAACAGTTTTCAGGTTTTGTCTTATTTCTGATCAGCTTTAATTAAATTAAATTCAGTTTATTTATGTTGCACCAATTCGCATCAAATGTCTCAAGGGAATTTACAAAAAACAAAACATTTAAATTTCATCATAAATGCATTCCAACTGACTCTTAATATTAAAATCAATTAAAAAGTTTCCGTCTTGTGATTCAAATAATCTTGCATAAATATTCAAACCCTTTTGTTGTCACTCAGTTTGTTGTAGTTAATTAGGATTTTAAGTGATTAAAATGAAGTAGAGAAAGTGGATTTCTGACCTTTTTGATGGCGGTCCAGTCTTCCAGGATGTCGATGTCTCTCAACATGTAGACGATAAACGGCCCTGAAACACGAAACTGGAGCTTTAACCCGACCTGAACGTGTTTGTTCACTGGAGGGTCGTTAAGATTTGCTTTTCTTACCTGAAACTAGAGACACTTTCTTCTTCCTGTCCGAGCGGCCCAGCAGGTTCTTCCTTTTGCACTTCTTTCCTCTCATCTCATCGCTCCACTCTGCAGCAAAGAAAAGCAGCAGCAGGAAAAAAAAAAACAGAATATCAAATATGAAGAAACCAACAAAGTTCTGAACCTTTTATTTGTTTCAGTCAAAAGGAAGGAAGGAAGAACAATATAAGAACAGAAAGTTGGAAACGAGGGAAACGAGGGATCGAAGTTTGAAAAGAAGAAATTTATGAAGAAAGGAAGGAAGAACAACAGAAACAAAAAGGTGAAAGGAGGGAAAGGCACAAGACAGGGAAGGAAGGATGGAAGTATGAAAGGAAAGAAAGGTGGAAGGAAGGAAGGAAAGAAAGAAGGAAGGAAGGAAGGCATAAAAGCACAAAAGGAAGGACAGAAAGAAGGCATAAAAATACAAGGAAGGAACAAAAGAATAAGTGGAAGGAGGGTGTAAAGGAAACAGAGGGAAGTGTGAAAGCAAGGCAAATAAGGATAAAAGGAAGAAGAAAGAATGATGTAGGAGAAGAAAGGAAAGGCACAGGAAATGGAAGGAAGAAGGGCAGAAGGAAGTAAAAAGGAAGGTAGGAACAAAGGACACAATGACACAAAGAAGGGAGAACATAATGGTGAAAGGAGGAAGGTAGAAAAACAGAACAAAATGATAACTAAAAGAAAGGAAAGAAGATTAGATAAAGGAGGAAAACGAAGACTAGAGGGAAGGATACATCAGAAGGATGCATAAAAGGAAATAAGGAAGGAAAGGAGGACACACAGACGGAAGGATGCATGAAGGAACTAAGAAAGGACACAGAAAAAGAAAAGAGATTAAAGATATAAGGGCACAAGGAAGGAAAGGAGGACGGAAAATTGTCCCAAACATGTAAAACACTGAACCCAAACTGCAGATCAGGAAGCGGCCGCCATCGTTTCCATAGTAACTGTTTACCTGAGGTGAGGTCTATGTTCTGCCTGTCCTCCTCCAGTCTACGAATCTTTTCCAGAAGCTCCGCCTTCATGGCGTCAAACAGCAGGGAGCGCTCGCTCTGCAGCACAAAGACCGTCGAACCTTTAGTCACCTGGAGACTTTAAGGTAGCTAGGTAAGTAGGACAGCAGACAGACAGACGCCACTCAGCTCCGTCTGACTCTGAATGACTAAACCACCAGGTGGCGACGTCAACAACACGCTCCAAAAGCCATTTGGATTGGTCCAAGGAAACGTTATCAATCGTTCTGATTATTTGCACCCAGACAACCTATTGTACTTATTAGATGAGCTTGAAACGCAACTGGATTTTATTTAGGGGTGTCGGATTAAAAGGAGCCACCACACTTTTTAGATTTGACACTTCTAGACCAAGATGTGGAAGACCAGTACAATCTTCACCTGCTTTTTCTATGAAAACATGTTCTAGAAACCTTTGTGTTACATCAATGAGACATTTAGGAGGTTCTGATGACAAATAAGTTAATAATAAAAAAGGATCAATCAATATCCGCAGCTCTAGTTTATTGCAGAGCAACAAGCGGCTCTTTAGACCTTAACAACTTTGGCAAAAAGTAGTAAAGACCATCTAATGTATTTAAATAATCATATAATGACAAATGCAGATTTTAGCAGTTTTTCAGATTTTTTTAAAGGAGTAAATGCACTAAATATCTACAAAAAATTACTCAAAATTCAAAAATATGTAATTTAACTTTGAGTCATTCTTTTGTAGATATTTAATGCAATTACTCCACAATAAAATAAAATAAAATCAGTAAAACAACTTGTCATTTTCTTATGTATTTTTCTGTAATTAGGTTGGAAACTATGTGCTGCTTTCAGAACCAAAAAAGAAAATTGCAATTATTACATTAGGTATAAATGTATAAACCTTAAAGGATAAAGAAAATGCACCCACCCACTTAACTGCAAAGATGTTGCATCATTCTTTGTTTTAAAACTCATAAAAACAGATAGATATTTACCAAAAATGATATTTTTAACGCAGCTCTAAAGCTTAAATTAGCTGGATTGAGGTTTAGTGTTTGTGGTGGTTTTTAATCACCTCTAGATGTTGCTTCGCCCCCTGGATTTCACAGTCGTGCTTGTGTTTGATCACCTGCAGACACAGCTCCCTGTAAACTCCTGCAGAACAAGAGAGGCGCATGAGACCCGACGTCCAAACCTCAATCTGAATGCGTGCAGCGATCTGGATCGCTTTGGTTTAGAAATGCTGGAATTTATATGTTTATTCCTCATTTTAATTTGGGTCGTTTCCAGAATAACTTTCATCAAAAACCTCTGATGAAAGTTATTACAGTTAACTAAACCCAATAAAACAACAAAAACTAAAATTCAGCAAATGTTTTCGTTAACTGAAATAAATAGAAACAGTAATTAATAGGGAAAACCTGTAACTGACTAAAACATACTAGAATTATAGCTATAAAAACCTTTGTTTTTTATCCACTTATTAGCCTTTCGACATGAATTTAAATTGATTTATTTGCCCCCAGATTACGTCAGTTGTCTGCAAATTACAGTAATTGAATATATTTTTTGAAAACGGCGTCTTCGTAACGTTGTCATCTATACATCAGTTCATTACCTAATGGATGTTTACATAATCACAATACTTTGACCTTTTGGAATTCTGCACTTAAAAATTGGCCAAAAACATTTAAAAAAAAAAAACTACACTATAAGTAATAAAAGCTAAACTAAAACTAAACATAAAAAGTATCAAACATGCTAAAAATTAATTAAATCCGAATTAGACAAACAAAAAGTCACAGAAATAAAACTAAACTATAATGAAAAACCAGAACAGCATTTACAGCTCTGGGAAAAATTTAGAGACCACTTAAAATGATCAGCTTATCTGATTTTACTGTAAATGTTTGAGTAAAATAAACATTGTTATTTTATTCTATGAACTACAGACAACATGTCTGAAATTACAAGAAATATTTTGTATTTATTTGCAGAAAATAAATAACAAAAAAGATGCTTTTATACCTCAAATAATGCAAAGAAAACAAGTTCATATTCATTTAGAAACAACAATGCTGATGTTTTAACTCAGGAAAAGTTCAGAAATCAGTATTTGGAGGAATAACCAGGAGGTTTTCTATGGACTTCAGTGCAGTGGGCTCTTAGTTTTATCTATTTTGATGTTTGTCTATAAAATCTAAGTTAATAACTGCATCTTTAAGACACACAGTGACCAAATTTGACATCACAATGCGTCAATAATCCAGCTTAAGGGAGGATAAAGTTATCAGAGTCCCTGTGTGTCGTCATGGTGGAGGTTTGATTTACCGGCCACTTGTGTTCGTATCTGCATGCTGTTCTGCAGAGCGGCCAGCGGCTCTCTGTACTCTCCAGCCTTCCCGGTCAAAACCTCGTCCAGCTTCACCTTCACCTGGTTCAGCCGCTCACGAAACAACCTGCAAACAGCATGAAGTCGGCCATGTTCCTCAGCTCAGTGAGACTGTTTGGGAAAATAACACTGGGGCGGGTTGAGCAGATGAGAGCCTGAGTCGTTTTAAACACGGTTAAAATTCGAGTTAATTTTAATCAAAAAACCCAGACATCGACAAAAGAAACATTTTCAATTCAAAACCCATTTTTGTGCTAAAATATTAAATAAACAAACAAACTCAACAGTAGAGATATTTATTGTTTTTAATCTAAGCTATTCAGTCATCAGAGTGGTGCGGTGATGTTATATCTATTCATCGCTCAAGTTTTCCAAGAATCTCATTTATGTAGTTTCTTTAAAAATGGAACTGCGTACGCCCATATTGGCGATAGCGACATCCGTGCTGCTGCTGCATGTTTAGCACTGAGATGCTACTTTAGGCTTGAATAAGCTATGCTGATATGCTAACTACTTTTAGCACAACGGTCTTCTCCACAGTTTCATCAGATGTTTTTTTTTGAAGCAACAATTAACTCCCGTGGGCCAAAAGAAGCAGTTTGTCGTCTCTTACTGCTGTTTCTGGATGTCACTTATGCATCAGGGCTAATATTCTACAATCCATAGTAAATCAATTAATTATAGGATGCACTAAAACGAGCTCAATAATTTCTATAATTTAGTGTTTTTCTCCTTTATTTTGAATATTTTTAATATCTTCCAGTTCCAGTGTCAAATGTTTGACAGAATTTAAAGTTTATTGATCTTTGAGAGGGTGCAGTTGCATTGTTATGCCGTTACCATTGTATCACTTAAAAATGATCTCTAAACAACAATATTATTGTTTATCGCAATAACACCTGGGGCAATTTATCGTCTAGCAAAATTTGTTGTGGCAAGCCTACCAGAAACACAATACAAAAGTTTTCAGCTGGGACTTTTGTAAATTAAAAAAATACCCTGATTAACTGCATTTTAATATGTTAAAATCTATTTGAAATAAAAACTCTGTAATTAATTAATTGAAATTAACACATTAAAGTGCTGGCTCTAATTTTGAGACATGCAGTTTGTTACCTTCAAACTACAAGCACTGTGTTGCTTTGTTTAGGACAGTACATTTGAATGCATCCCAGTTAGTAAGCAGTTCGTATCTGTAGTTATTTTTTTACAGCACAGCATGGACAACATGAACAGAAAAACAGTAAATTACTTCTCTTTGAGCTCCTGGAACTGTTTCTCCAGATCCATCATCTCGTCTAGACACTCTCCTCTTCTCCGCTCGCAGTCCTCATCGTCCATTTCTTCAGAGAGAGACATGTTTCACACCAGCAGTGCTTTCATTAAAGCATTTTTCCTTCCACAACATTTCCTACCTGAACTCTCCTCTTCCTCCTCCTCCTCCTCCTCTTCTACCTCCTCACTCTCCTCCATGTCGCTGTCCCTCTCCTCCACGCTCTCCTCCATCGTCTCCTCTCCTCCTCCCCCCGTCCTGTCAGCGTCCTTCGTTTCCGCCACCTCTCCGTTGGCTTCGGGGAGCTGCGATTCTCCGTCTGCCTCCATCTCCTCCTCCGGCTCCCTCTCAGTGGGTCGGGCAGGCATGGAGGGCTGGAGGGAGTATTTTACATTCAGAGGAGAGAATAATCACACATTTTATATCGTTTTCAAACAAGGAAACGGATGACATGGCTTTAAAGTGACTATTAGTGTGATTTTCTTTTTTTTTTTTAGCTCAACAGATTGACTCTGTTGTATCAGAAGGTATAGAAACTCCTATTTCAAATATTAAAAGATGTTCTTTATCACTGAGTTCAGCTGTTTGAGGTTTATCTGCAACTGTTTAACATTTTAAGACAATTTAAAGTTGCGGAATTTAGAACCTATTATTTCTTCAATCACTGATTCTCAAGTGTAATGTTTCAATTTATATTTAGACAGAATTGAATTTGGCAACAAAATGTTATTGCTTATTTTTAGATTATCAGTATTTTATTTTGTTTGTGTGTGAATATGAATGTATCTAAAAATGAATGAAGGGCAGATTGTGAGATAATGAGCCACCTTATGGTTCTAACAGTCTGTGTGAAGTAAGCTACGTAAACATTGGCTTTAACCGGAAGTTAGTATTTTTATTTCTTAAAAATAACTTTTTTGAATTGGTGAACTTTTTAAAATTAATTTCGATTTGAACCATGTGACAAAAATAGTAATAAATAAATAGATAATTCCTTTTAAATTTTCTCGAAAGTTTGCGCAACCGCTCGAAACAGAACTTTATTTTGGTAAACACCGGAAGTGAAGCATTAAAATCCAGCCAGCTTCACCCTTCGTAGCTTCCGTGATGTCATTGAGTAAAAAACGGTAAACGGGGAGAGCGACAACATTTAAACTCAATTAAACAGCTAACCTCACCTTAATTTGAGTTGTATTGAATGCATTTCTTACTAAGAAATCCCGAAAGGTAGAAGTGAAAACTATTTCCTCGTGTTCTTTTAAAAAACAGCGGTAAACGGCCAGTGAAGTCAAGTGCAACACTAGCTAACATGGAAACAACACAGCGAGGGAAACGCTGTTCGCCGTATTTAGTCATCCAAACACGCCTCATTTTGTACAAACAGATGCGACAGTTAATGTTAGACTGTATAATAGGCGGGGTGAAGCCCTTTAACAGCGCAGAGAAACACCGGAGCATCTTTTGGACTCATCTATAGGGGAGCAATAGTAGGATTAACAAACGCCGTTCTTCCCCTTAGAGTGAGCAAGCAGACAGGCAGCCGATGCCGTTTGCAATCAGATCACCGCCCACCGAATCTGGCGGCAGGCAGGGAAACCCCAAAGCTCACCTTGTCTGGTTGTTGAGCCGCAGAAAGTTTGAAGTTCGGTTTACTTGTTTATTTCCATTGTGAAAAGTACTTCCTCTTCGTCTAGCACCGCTTCTGTTCGACACTTTGCCGGACTCAACGAGCCCGTCACCGCAGCCAATCAGCGTCGAGAGGTCCTGTGAAGTTGTCCAATAGGAAAGCCCATCCCGCAAAGGTGTCGTCCAATCAAAATGTAAAAATATCTCTCACAAGCCAATCACATAACATAATTTAATAATTCTGCATATTTTTACTAAAGTAAAAGTAAAGTCGTTTAAGAGCAGAAAAGTATTTTGTATAAAGGCAACACAAGCACTAAGTAGCTGATCATAATATATAATTATTATATATTTTTGCAGCCCAAAATATAAAGTAATATTCAAATGTTTGTGCTTTAAAGACTAAAATAATGAATATAATTAAATAACATAATGACAGAAAGCAAACACAGGCAGAGGAAACACTTTTCCAAATAATTTTAATATAGATATCAGAGAAAAGGGCAGTGTAGTAAAAATGCTAGAAGTATTTATTTTTTTCTGAATATTTAGTGAAGTAATTATAGCTAAATAAATGTAACGAGTTACTACTTTAATGTGACATTATAAATAATAATATTTTTTTAATGAATATTGAACTTAATTACAAAGTTTAGCATCTATAACTACAGCGTAACACAGTTTTAGTAGAAAAACTCTTTTTGGCAGAAAACTAACTGTTCCCACTGTGAAACATTGTGGTGGCGGTATCATGCTGAGGGGATGTATTTCTTTAGTAGGGGCAGAGCTGAATTGAGCAGTTTGAATCAAACCATATTTTTAGCATTTAATTGCTGCAAAAAATATTGACAAAGTATTAATTAAGAAAGGTTTAGTAACACAGATTTCAGATGTTAATTTGTATAAAATTGTGAAAATTATGCATCATTTTCTGTCACTTCACAGTTAATATTTTCTTTTGGTTGGATACACAAAATCTCTGTTTGCAATGGGCCAAAATGTGAAAAACATCACAAGGCTTGTTGGCAATTTGAAGACCACAGTTAATGAGAGGAAATATAGTTTTTAAATAATATATTCTATGAATAATGACATTAAAATAAACAGTATACAAACCTTCTTTTGCTCCCCCGCTACTGTAGAAAAAGTTTAATATTTGCAAGCAGAGAGAAAAGTACTGATAGACATGTTGTAATGTTATTTTCAACCACCAGGTGGCACCAAAGTAACGTTAAGAGCCAACGGTGAAGCAGGTTCAGGACTTTTTCACGAAGTAAAAAGTGCAGAAGATGTTGCATCAAACTGTTCCTGCCGTTTACAATCCTTTTACTGAGAGGTTACCAACTAACTAACTTATTTTTGTCTGCCCCAAAATAAGCACCACTCCTTACAGTGTTTGTAACAGTTTGCAACAAATGGATGTGGAAGAATTTTGTCCAACTTGTCTTGAAAGAATCGTTTTAATTCCCAAAAGCACAGCTCAGGACTGAAACGTCGACTTTGAAAAAGACACCTCCAAAACTATAA
The DNA here is from genome assembly GCA_903067055.1 of Poeciliopsis paucimaculata. NCBI lineage: Eukaryota > Metazoa > Chordata > Actinopteri > Cyprinodontiformes > Poeciliidae > Poeciliopsis > Poeciliopsis paucimaculata. Next base: position 15,353 of record CAEGAD010096056.1, on the reverse strand, counting down.
TTAGCTAAAGAAAAAAATAGGGAATCCTGAATCAAAAATGTATTTTAAAATATGTTGAATAATCCACCAGTGGAATTAGTACTTTAAAAAAATAATAATATTAAGGAATTATTGACTTTAACCAAGCTCTTATATCTTGTTGAAAAGTTACTTGTAACTTAGCTTTGTCTTATTTCAAGTGTATTTGAACTAGAAACTCGATCAAAACGTTAAGATTTTGTGTTTTTGCCGGGTTCAGGTCAACCCTGCGACAAATTAATGCTATAAAGAATTGAATAAAAACAGGAAAAAAATCAGTTTCAAAGGTTTTTATTAAAGTTGCATAAAAGAGTAACAAAATTGGGCAAAAAACAAAACCTGTTGTTGATATTGCTACATTTGTTTTCCTAATCATTGTCAAAAAAATCAAAGCAAAACACCACCATTACTCCATCCTGCATGGTTTAGCTCTTGTATTTAGCATCAATGATAATCATTTGACTATTTTTTTTTTTTTTTTACTTTTTTTTTTTTTTTGCAATTTTCCCCAACAGTAAAAAAAATAAAAATAAAAACAAAAAAACCCAGACATATCAATAACAGTCTAAGAAGATATATATAATATATAATCCAAAACCTGAATTTTGAAACAAAAATCCACTCAGCTACTGATTGAAGTTGCCTAAAACAATCCGACCAATCAGAGAAACCGCCGGGACCTCATTCTGGAGACGCCACAGATAAAGGCAAAAGCAATCGCACCAGAAAAATGCATCTGAATGGATTCTTTTTGTTCAACTAAACGTTGTTTCAAGGCTTGGCATCGAGAGGTGCGATGATCGAGATAAAAACAGACCAGACTGAAACAGGTCCATGTGAAAAGCATTGCTTACCTAAACAGAGTCGCTTTATAAAGGCCTAAGTATTAAACACTCACTTCTAATAAGAAAAAGAAACATTTCAATACAAGGAGCGATAGATCAGAGAGTCTCCACATGAAGCAGAGTGTCTTACAAAAGAGCTGAACTTTCCATTTATTCGTGTTACAACCACAAACCTCAGAGTTGAAATAGGATTTCATTTGATAAACTCAAAGCAGTGGATAATTACAAAGTGGGTAGAAAATGAGTCAGATATCTACAAATAAAATCTCACAAGTGTGGAACGCATCTGTAGTCAGCCCAAAATAAAATCGCATTCATCTCACAGAGCTCTGTCAACTGAAAAAGGAGACTTACGAAAACACTTAAAATTCACACAGCAGATGCTCAAATCTGACGGTTTTTTCTTTCCAAAATCAGATTGTAATTTTGTTTTGAGTGAGTGTTCATACTACTAATTAGATGCAAGCGCGGTCAGACTATTGGGTATGATCCCAAAATGTTTATGGAAGTAGCAACGGATGGTGCCGCTAAAGAAAGTTATTGGGCAATAAGAGTCGACGGTATCGTTACAAGATCACTAGACGAAGGAGTCTAATAAAAAGAAAGCGAACTGTTGGCGTCGGCCATTGCTTACATCCTGATTCGCAGAGTCTGGGTTCATCTGGTGCAGAATTATGACGAAAGTCTCACCTCAATGATGTAAAAGTTGGGTAAAATGCGATATCACCGTTCAGACTGCAAATGCTTGGAAAACTATCAGATACGGTTAATGTGGCGTTAAGTTACCTGGGGACTCTCAGCTGGGTTTGACGTCAAAACAAAGGAAACAGCCGGAGTTTCAACATGGCGGCACCCAGACATCATTTTCAGCTTTACTTTACAAAAGCAAACTCCACTTCTGATTTGTTCAGTTTACAGCTACATTGATTTTAGATGCAGTGTCTTGTTGAAGAAACGTGTTTCCACCACAGATTTCTACTGTTGATGCGAGAGGCGGCCATATTGCAACAGGAAGCACACTGTACAAGTCTTAACTGGGAGTAGTGAAATTGCTCCCAGTTTCTCAGAGGAAAATCCGATTTCAGAGGGAGATCTGACTGGGAAAGCTGGACTTTTCCAGTTCAGAGTACAACTGGAACGCAGCATTAGTACCACTCATGGAAGAGGCATAAATCAGATTTATTCGCAGTGAAAAGATCAAAATGAGAACGTCGCACATGTCCTAAAATACAATAGAAGCAAATTTAAAAAAGCAGGCAAGTGGGCCATGGTAGCTCTGTAAGAGCTGCAGAGATCCACAGCTCAGGTGGTAGAATATGTTGACTGGAAAACTATAAACCAGGCCTTTATTAGGATGGTGCACCAAGAAACCACCAGAAGTCCAATTAGCATCAACCCATATAGCGGAGACAGGAAACACGTGGATGAAGACATCTAAACTTTAAAAGCAGTTCTCCAAAGCAGATTTCCTTACAGTTCATAATTATGCAACACTTTGTCAATCTATGAAATAAAATCCCAACGAACTACAGTGAAGTTTCTGGTTGTAAAAGTCATAAAATGTGAATAATTTCAACCCACTTTTGCAAGGCAGAGTAGATCTGCTCAGCAAAAAAAAAACAAAAACTGAAGTACTCCTGTTTTTTTTTTTTTTTTTGGTTTGTGTAACATAAATTATACCTAAGGCAACATCTGTTTTTTTTTTTGTTTTAAAAAAAATCTTTTTAAAGAAAGGAAATGGAGTAAATGAAGGGAAAAGGTTGAGAAATGGATAAAAGGTAGAAAGGAGTGAAATGAGAAAGCAGCAGTCTGAAAATGGGCCGTAGTGGAGAGAAAGGCAGACGGTAAAATGCCGGTAAATGTCGGCGCAGATGAACTGCAACATGCTGATGCTGCCGTTGGCCGGCGGGTGTCGGTCTCTGATCTGATTGGTCGGCGATCAGAAACAGATGGCTTATTCTTTGAGATGATTGGCAGATGCCATGAGAAGTGAAGAGAAAAACAAAACAAAAAATGGCTAAAAGATGAGAGAAGTGACTGCTCTGTTCAGAACAATGTGACAATGTTAGGGTGCTGTGGTTTTAAAAAAGGCAGCTTTTTACAGGGTTCCCTCTTTACGACTGTCAGGGTGTGTATGACAACAAGAAATAAAAAAGGAACCAGTCCTTTACCCAAAAAAACCCCAGACAAGTCTGTCCTACGTAACAGCAGAATATACAGGCCCAAAACACTCCATACTATGACAGATGTTGCTGTACATTATGTAGCAACATACACTAATAGCAACACAGACGTACATGTGTATGTGCAGGCTGGATTGAGGAACCAAAATTCACATTCAGCCTATAAAAAGAAAAAAAAAAGAAAAAAGAAAAGAAGAACAAAAACCACTTCTAGTCTAGCTTCAAATAAAAACAAAAACATTTATTTGAAGGTCTAAAACCGGCCTTGCAGCCAACCGGCTGACCAGTGAATCTTTCTAAAGGTTCAATCACTATTTCCAGGCATCAAAGTTTCCTGTTCACTGTACTAAAGATAGATTTACACGACGCTTTGTGGTCAGAGGTCGGGATTTTCTTCCCCCAAAAATGACATAGTGCTGGGTTTATTTAAAAGGGCATATATCATCATATAATAGAGCCAGAAAACCCTATGAAACATAAACACTACATCCAAGTCTTTTCTCAGACTCTTTCGAATCATGCCTACTGAAACAGGAAGGCACTACCATATAAGGATAAGGACGTAAAGTCTGAAAATCTCTCAAGGTAATCACAGGACTACACTTTAAAGGATAATGTGGAAAAAAATAGCAGTAGTGGGAGATTTTCAAAAGTGTTGCCCTAAAAAACGAGAAGGACCTCATTACTGGCACCGTAAAAGATAAATTCTCGAATAAAACACCATACTTTTTCATTTTCCTAAGGATGTCATTAGGTCATTTAATTAGCTCTACATCCTTAAGAATAAAGTATGGTGTTTTATTCGAGAATTTATCTTTTACGGTGCAAGTAATGCCAGAATTAATATTAAATATTAAAGACTTTGTGTTATTCTGATTTAGTAATGTAATTAGATTATTGTATTACCACCCCCATGCCACTAGAGGCATTAGCAGGCCCGAAAAGATGCAACTAAGGAGCAGATTTAGAAGTACAATGAAAGCTACAGAATTTGGTAAAAACTGTGAGTTGCGCTGAAGTAAATAAAAGACACAAGTTCAAGTTCATGCTGAGAGTGGAACTCAGTTAAACATGAAGATATATCACAGATTTTAAAAAAATAATAAAAACGGGAGACTGCAGAGAATATAGGAAATAGCGCCCCCTTCACTTCTGGAGTGCAATGGTCCCGCATCCACATAAGGTATGAGACTGCCAGTGGTCCGTCCCGCCCCTTTTTGTAAAAAAAGAACCAGAGCCAAAGCGATGAGGAGATGAGACGAAAAATAGGGAAACGACAGCCAGACCGAGGTGATGGTTGTTTGTGAGCATAAAGCTTTAGAAAATGCTGGGGGTTTTTTTCATTAATTACCAGGATTTTGTTTGTTTTATTATTTATAAGTCAAATGAAGGAGAACAAATGGAGTATCTCAATCAACAATCGAGATACCAAAAAATGATCTGATGGGTAATGATGGCAAAATGTGCCATCATTACATCAGTGATTGTTCACTGAGCTCTAAGATGTAAAGCACTCTGAAATGCCTTGTTGCTCAAATGTGTACAAATAACATCTGATTAGATTTTTTTATTTGATCTCAACTTCCCTTCTAGCCACAACTAGCGTAGCATAAGATTTTTTTTTTCTTTTCTGATGTAAAGACCAACATGTTTACTTTTAAAGATGTTGGTCAGAACTGGAGCAGTAATTGTACTGGTTCAGATTTTTATCCAAAGTTCTCCACTGTAGTTAATTACAGGAGCTTTTAAATCCCTCTGAAGTCTGCCGGTTTGTTAGATCTGCAATGTCTTGGATATTTCATTTTCCATGCTGGAAAGAAAACCATATAAATTCTTGCTTTACGAACCAAAATTTTACACTTTTCAGCAACTTTCAGCTGCGTTACATTTCCTCTTCCTGTCACTTTATATTTTATTTTACTTTTTCTTTACATATTTCTCAATTTTAGTAATGACATGAATCCAACTATTCTGAGCTGTGAGTCTGGATACAGATGAAGTTACTAAAATGATGATATATGCCCTTTAAGAGACACCAAAAAAGTCTTTTTGCAGCGCTGCCTGTGCTTAGGCGGCAAAAACAGAACCCCAAAAATGTTATTAAAAAAGATTAAGGGAAGTGACAATCTCCCTCAAACAGAGCCAGGAAAGGGAAAAAATCTCAAACAAGTTAAAATATTAACATTATCTCGCTGGTGGAGGCTGAAGTATTTCATCCTCAGTTTTCACTCCATTTTGTATTTTACATGTTCTTCCCCGCTTTTACAGTAATTATGGGACTCTGCTCCTCCTCAGACAAATGGGAAGTTAGAGGAAGAGGAGGAAGGCTAGGAGGAGAAGAGTACAGCAACAGCAGGAGAGGAAACAATAGGGGAGAGGAGAGACAAGCCGCAAGGCGAATCATCCATTTCTGCTGTTGAAAGAAGTCCAGATCCATCACTGTACACGCAAAAAACAAACAAAATGAAGCGACTGAGACAACCATGATCAGAAGCAATTATAACACATTCAACAGAGGAAGAAGACCTTAAATTAAAAACGTGGGGCGTGGAAGGAAGACGAGACGGAGGAATGGAAAAGAAGGGAAAACGTGGGGAAGGTTTGGACGCCATCATTTCTTCTGAGGCGTAGAGAGCTTCTGCATTCCTCTGATCTTGTCAAGCAGCTCTGAGATGAAATCCTGCAGGACGACAAGAACAGGACTCACAAGGCGTGAACTTAAACAGGAAATGGAGAGAAAACACAGGAGAAAATCAAACTGCTTTACCTCAGTGGGTTTAAAACAGTCAACCAGTAAGTCCTGTAACACAGAGAAATGTCACACGAGTGGAAAGTTTGTTTAGTTTGTTTTTGGGCGTGTAAATCGACAGGTTTTCCTCACCTTGACCCTGGCTGCTCTCTCAACGTCACTGGGCATGTCCAGCAGTTCATCCACGTCGATCTCCAGCTCTGGGATGGCTTCCTCCTGCAGCAACCAAAACAATATGGAGACGGCAATGAGCAACAAACTGGCCGAGTTCTGTCAGTGATGCCCATTTTAAACACTAGAGGGCAGCGAACATCCACTGAGGAAGGAAAGAGACAAAGATCCATGCGGCCACCATGCTTTATGAATGTTTAGAAAAGGAAAACCACCAGTTTGACATAAGATAATTATTACTTTTGTATATTTCTGATGGAGACAGGAAGTAACTGCACCAGACTTTCAAAATACACCATTTTTAAAACCAGAAAACACTACATTTCAAAAACAAATCATATATATTTTTATTATCTATAGCCAGGCTTTCAAATGTACAAAAAATTAAAAACATACTGTGACCAAATAAGGAGCAAAATTAGGCCTGTAACAATAACAAATTTAGCTGGACAATAAATTGTCCTAGCAATAGTTGCAATAACTATAATATTGTCCGTTTGATACTATTTTAAACTAATAAAATGATTGTACTAGTGGCATATGAAAGCGAGTTCAACCTCTCCAATATAGAAAAAACTTTACACTGGAACTGGGAAACATTTTAAATATCCAAAATAAACAAACAAACCAAAACAAAACAACAATTAAAACAAATTTTCAAGTCTCTGTAAGAAAAATTGTTTTAAAAAAAAAAAAAATTCAACTTAGACAAGGAAAACAGGCAAAAGTGGCAGGTTGTGCAAACCAACTACTCAGTTCTGATGACATTAAAGAGGTGCATCTCTTAAACAACTCATTTTAATTTATCATGTAATTGATAGATTTATTGTTTAAGGCTTTAGGTGGAACTGGATTAAACCTTTTAATTCGGTTATTTTTGAGATCTGTAAATAATCAAAATTATTTACGTTTGAATAAAAAACAATTAACTCACAAAGCAAGCAACGTTTTCAATTCGAAAAACCTTTTCGCTGCTAAATTACTGAATAAATAGACATATAAGCTCAACAGCAAAGATATTTATTGTTTTCTATTTATTCTGTTTTTCAACCATCAGATTAGTGTAAAATGCTGTTTCATCCATTTAACTTACAATTTTTTCACTTGTTTTTCAAATAGTGCTTGAATTCAGGTAATTTTAGGCTGTGTTCACACCAGACCTGTTGTTTAGTTCACTTTTTAGTTGAACTGTTTGTTTGCATAGAAAGTTCAGTTCATTTAGGTAGGTGTGAACACACAATCGTATTCTAATGCAAACTAAATAAATCTAATTCTAGTCCGACTAAATACCTCAGTTAGGTTCAAGTGAACTCTGTTGCGGTTTGAGACCGCTCCAAAAGCAGGAAGAGGACTACAACGCAGGGCATTGTGGGTAATTACAACCTAAACAAACACACATAAAGAGAGAAATGGCTTATGGTCCTTTGCTAAAACAAAAGAGAAATCCTACAACAACTAAAATCCATTTTTGTTTACATTTCACAGGACATTGCGCTCAGTGTCTTCTTCAGAGGTTTTTGTCGTTGGTGCAGCGCCCCCACAGGTGAGGAGAGGAATAGGTTTTTCAACACAGTACGGTGTGAAAGCGAACCGCAGCAGCTGAAAACTAACAAATGTTGCAACTTTGGCTCCCAATCAAAGTGTGTGAAGACGGCTAAATCGCCTTCCATGAAGTCAGAGAAAATGTAAAGAAAGCATAAAATGGCGGCAGCAGTGAGTCCACCTTTTGTGTGCTTCCATTGTCATAATCCTGTTTCTCCATCTTTCTAAAACACACCGACTCAGTGTGATTTCTGTCAAAGTGGTACAACACAACCCCCCAGAAAACCTAGTAGACACATTCATACCAGCCCTCATTTCCTGCTCTTTTCAGCTGAATTGCTACCCTACACTCATGATGTTCTCCAGGAATCTCGCCGTCGCTCCGGTCCTCCCCCTCGGTTAGAGTTGCCCACACCAGCTGTCTCTGCACCTGCCTGACTGAACCCCCAGCTATCTCACCACACAAACACGGCATCCAGAAGCAGCTGACGGGGAGGCGCAGCATGCCGAGTGTGCACATTCGAGTGTCAGATTAACCCGCCAATCTAGATTTTGTCTTTCCCTTTTTTTGCAGTGAAAACTCGCACATTTCTTCCAATGCGAGGCTTAAGGAATTATAAAATGAGCTAAATAAGTCTGAGCTGGAGAGTGTGTGTGTTTAATCCTGCACAAGACGGCCTGGGTGTGCGAGATAGAGACTGAAAGTGACAGACGGACCTCGTGTCAGCAGAGCGCTGCATGCAGACTTAATGTAAGCATCAGAGTGGGCATTAACACCAGAGAAATATACACTGATGCACAAACAAGGGCTGGCTGATGAATCTATTTTGTAGAATTTTTGGCTTTGGACAAAAAATATTTGCTCAAAAAAGATTATTTTATCAAAATATTTTTGATAGTTTTTATATAAAAGAATTTGGTGAAAAATCTGAACTTTTCGCCAATGCTTTCATTATGTTTCCAAAATTCACAGTGATGCCATCGCAAGGAGGGCGGCCATCTTGTTTTTACAGCTTCCATTTATTTGGACTTTGAATTCAGGTCAAATGTATGACTAAATATAAGAGTCTGGCGAAGACTTCTTTTATTTTTCACAAAAATAAAGTCATAATGTTACAAGAATGCAGTTGTATTAATCTGAGAATAAAGTCATGTGACAATAAAATTGAAATAATATGAGAATAAAGTCTTTATATTACCAGAATACAGTCGTAATATTAGAAGAATAAAGTAGTAATTTTATGAAAATGATTTAATTAATTATGCAAGCTTTTTCTCATTAATTTTTTTGTCTCATAATTCTGAGATGTTTTTCTCATTAAAATTACTTTTTCTCGTAATTTGGTAAAATAGTTTTTATTCCAGTGGTATCACGTCTATATCCTTGTAATTAAACAAAAATTATTGTAGCCTGGCCCTAATACACGTCATACAACTCGTAGAAGGAATGAAAATATAAAAGTCATGTTTTAGAGAATATTTTCTGTCCTTTAATTTCTCATTTTTATTTTAAAAAAGTGAGAAAAATTGGAGATGTAATTTTTAAGCGATATCGCTCAGCCTTGGCGCTAACTAGGCTTTTCACAAAAACAAATGTTGCTGGATGATAAATTGTCCCAGAAGTTATCGGGATAAACGATAATATTGTTTTGACACCATTTTGAAGTCATATATTGATATTCTCAAAGATGAATAAACTTTACATTTAACACTGGAACTAGAAAACATTTTAAATAAACAAAACAACAGAAAAAAAACAATAAGATGAATTAGAAAGTCTTCAAAAAAGGGTCTAGTTGAGACCAAAGCACCAGACTGAAGACTTGAGCCATCCAGTTTTTGGTAGAAAGAGAAAAACGATAAATCATGCCAATGGAAATTATTGAGCTTGTTTTAGTTTGTTATGTGGTTAATTGATTTATTGTTGCTTTATTCTGTTGCTAGCCCTGAGCTAGCTGAAGTCTGACACAAAGAAGGATCTGCCCAACACGTGGTCTCCCTGCACGTCGATAAGCTAAAAACGAACCACAAACTGAAACAAGGATGCCAACAATCCAGCAGACATGCTAGAAGAATCCGCCTTCCATCCGTACAAACCACAAGTTTAAAGTTCTGGCCAGTTAAAAGATTAAATATGACGCAGCCTCGTAGACGGTGATTTAACAGGCGGTGTTAATCTGTGGAGCGGAGGGGGAAGGGAACGCCGAGAGGAAGGAAGGTAAAAGGTTAAGGAGCGCAGAGCTGAGTGGAGCGCTGCGAGGGAAGGAGGAGAGAGAGCGGGAGAGGGACGCGCTGTGGAGGGGGGAGGCCGGAAGACAGGCTTCAGAGAGGAGACACAAAGAAAGCTGGGAATCACGAGGGAGGATTTCCAAAACAATCCGCCAGACTGACTGACTGCGAGTCTGAACTGCTGTCTGCAGATAATAAAAAAAAACTGGTAGGCCAGGACGTGGATCAATTCAGAGAATAAGGATGAAAAGGTCAGATTTATCCTGAAATACCTGCAGAAAATCTCATAAAATGAGCTTTCTCTCAACCTTTTGATGCTGACCACAGAAGAGGAAAAAGACTTCACAAAAGTTTATTTCATCCAACCAAGAACAGTGGGGCAATTGTAATTTTTTCTTCAGTAATCAACAACTAGGGCTGAAACGATTAATCAGATTAATAGCGATGACTCAATTATTGAAATAATCAACTAATTAATCATTAACTAGAAAGTTTAATATTGATTTCTAATTTCCCCTTAGTGACAGCATCAGTGCTCTGTTATCTTTGGTTATTGGGTCGTCTCTTCCCTTCGCTCTCAGATTTAATTCCTCAAACAGTTTGACTGTAACTCCCCTCCTTGTTCTCTAAACGTGAGGATTTAAACCTCTGAATCCTCTCCGTTTCTGCTAAGAATCAGCCATGCAGATTTTCCTCACTAATCTGCGGTACTGCCGAAAAAGTCCGCAGCTTTAAATGGATTAAACGTTTGCAGCTTCAAGACACATTCTGGTAAAATCTTCCAACAGATCTGAGTCCATTTGGGACGTTAATTTTTTAAATGTAACTATTCACCGCCACAGGATGACACAAAGAGACGGGACTCCAAACCGAAAGCTCCAGGTGTGGATCAGAGTAACCTGACCGTCTGTGCATGGTGACATCCAGCCTGAACGCTGCAACCAGACTCTGTCACCTTAATAAGTAACACAAGCAACACATTATGATGTAATTAGGTCAGCATCCTTGTAGAACAACAGCAAAAACTGCTTTGATTTCTGGAAACATCTCTGGATGTTGAAAAGGTACTGGAGATACATTAGTTTCTCCAATTGGGCTGACTTGATTTATTCTTTCGGATTTGAATAAAACTTATAAACACTTAAAGTAATTAAGGTTAGTACACACATATACCAGATTAAAAAATCTAGAGGTAAGAGAAGGAGTTTTGCTCTCATTACCAACTAAAGATGCACCAATTGTAGCTTTTTCACACCACTTCCAGATTTTAGTAAATCTGATTCCACTGAGGCTTTATCAGGGTTTCTGCTGCATCAACTCAAAATTTAAACCTTTTTAAGACCTTTTTAAAAACAATATGAATTGAATTTAACACTTGTATCTCCACAAACTTTGTCCAGCCAACTGGTCGTAAATTTGCACTTCCTCATGACAGATGCAGAAAGGTAGCTAGCAGGCTAGCAGGGGGATGTTAACACTGAATCACAGAACGAAATAAAGATGTCTGAGTGTGACTCAAACTTTTGCCTGACAGAAAAGTCCAACAAGAAAAAAAATACAGAGAATATACAAGATTAAATTCAAGACCTGATGTAAGGCAAACTTACAGTTTTAAATTAATTTAAGACATTTGAGGCATTGATTTAAGGCTGCAACCCTATAGTAAGTTTAAATGTCTGGTTGATTTAAAAAGTTTTCACATGAGCCACATCCCAGCTTCATGCAAATTAAATCTTTTGCATTTTCACTTCTGGATTTCCGAATTCCTTCAGGGTGCTGAACCTCTTCACACAGCGAGCTTTAAAATTAAATGCTGCTGCATCGGGGGTAACACTTGATCTGTTGGACGGTGAAGTCACTCATCCTTTAATAAGTTCACAAATGCACATCTGGGTAATCCTGACTATTAAGTTTATATTCTGCCTATTTAGAATCAACAGAAAGGAGAGAAAACATCCATTTTACTCAACAGTCACTTGACTAAAAACCAACCTATATCTTCCTCTGTCACTAAAAACATACAGAGGAATGTGATTCTTAGGCTGTGTTAACCAAAATCTGATTCTTGACAACCAGACCTGGTGATAAGTGACCATCTATGCCTTCCCAGTATTAACTGTGACTCCTTTTTGCTCTGACTAAAGAACAGACCTTTAAGTAGGTCAGATATGGCCACCTACAGGGACTACACATCCTGTTTCTGAATCATTTGGAAAGATCTGCGTGTCGACGCAGAAAGAAACCGCTCTGTTGTGTAGAACATGTATAAAAACACAGATTGAGTTTAAAGAAGAGCTGTTAGAAAGATGATAAATGGCCACTTTGGCTGTTCTGCTGCCTCAGTAACAAACTGGGATAAAAATAACCAACTACAGGATGGCTAAATGCCCGTTGTGCAACAAAACACAAACCGTCCTTTGGCTGAGCATGAAACGGGGACAAACACGAGCGAAGGGGGAAGAAAACTGGAAGCAAAGGGGCGACGTAGGAAAACAGTAAGATTTCACTTTAATTGCCTTGGACGGCTGTTAGAAATCTGAACGTTTTTTTAACTTTTAAAAACTGCTTATTGATATTATTTAAATGTACAAACAGGAAACTCTGAAGAGGAAGGCTTTAAATGCACAATGTGCAAGGTTTCACTTCTAAACCATGAATCTATTTTGAGCAGCTCTGATTATTCAGGTGGTATTTGTGAGCATGGCGCATTAAAAGTACAGCCCAGAGCTGTTTGCCTTGGCACAATGAAGCAGGTACACGTTATGTTTGGACGGACGCACGCAGATAAACACACACCAGCACTCTGCACCTAATACGTACAAATATGCGGCTGATTTACAGCTATCTGACTTCAGCTCTGCAACTAAGCTGCTTATGATGATTAAGAAATATCATAAAACTTTGAATTGTGCAAGTCGAACAACTTTTTAGGCTAAAGGGAAAAATTGTGCAATGATTGAGGCTTAGAAAGCACCCAAAGCAGGTCGAGCAACAAATCTTCATGCATGAGCAGCAACTTATTGAGCAATCACAGATGTGCAATAAAACAGAATTGAGCAAAAATACAAATAATGGTGAGCAGGGTAAGTATTTCTTCACAGTGCTCAGCGTCATCTTCTGACAGTGAAGTTAAGCCAACGTTCATTGATAAGGAAACCGTTGAAACACGTTTGCTGCTGAGCTGATAGGCGAGTAATGAAAATCTGGGAGATTTATGTTCGTCTTCCAAAGCCACACGACTCTTTTAATTTGTTTTTGCTCGTTACTTAAGCAGATTTTCTGGAAGTTTTTTTAAAATTTTCTTTTATTTTTCTCTCAATTTTTGCTAAATCTTGAAGAAAAATGACCAATGAAGAATAAAGGAAGAAGTTTGAGGCAATCTATTTTAAGCTGTACAAGTATTTCAAAACTGAGATGAAATCCTGAAGTTCACGTGTTAAACCATTGTTAGCAATTAACTCAGCCAGAACTGCACAAAGTGCAGACTCACAATGATAAAAAAAAAGTACAAACGTTGCTTTTTTTCCCATTTGGTCTTCCTGTTATTTGCTCTCAGTCGCTCTCTTGCAGCCCGAATGAGCCACAGGTGTATTTCTAGAAACTTCTTATTGGGAATTCACGACTCTCAGTTTCTCTTGGATGTAGATGCAACATCTCACAAGACACTTCTCAAAATTGGAAAGGCAAGAAAACATGTCATTCGTGTAAAGGAGAGTTCTTTGTTTCGCCTGATAAGATAGAAAATGGCTACAAGAAAATCCCAGCTCACCAAAACCTCCTGATATCTGCTGTCAGACCAACAATTACACACATTAAAACAACCGGAGATGTGACTAGGAGCCACGCATATCGTCCCAACATTCACAGTAGGAAGGGAGGTAGGGGAGATGTATCTGGGATCACCAAGTCGCTAAGAACAGTTCACTTAAATGATTTGGTACCCATGTTTTCAAGTGTTGTAAAAGATGCTGTATGTAACTTTATAAAGAAAACAGTTTTTACATATTTGTTAAACTGTCCATGTTGTGAGACAGATAATCTGTGAAAAGATCGATCTCCTCCACTTCCCTACTGAGCTACTGTTGCCTTCTAAAGAAAGGCAACACTCCCAACCATAAAACAATCAATCAGAGCCAGGAGGAGGGTCTTATCGCTGCCAATTAACCTTATGTAGTCGCTGCTGAATGTGCTGATAACAAAAAACTATTTACAGATACAGGAAAACCATTTATCTCTGGTCATGCTAATTAGCCTGACTATACACGACAGGCTACGCTAGCTGTAGCTTAGCAGAGAGCAAAAGGGGGAAAAGAGAGGAGTGATTAACAGCACTAAGACCCGCCTCCTGGCTCTGATTGGTTGTTTCAAGACAGCACAGTTTGGAGAGCAGAGGAGCTCAATTTTTTTACGCATCTCATACCAACCATCACGACAAAGTAACTGTTTCAACTTGTATCTTTAAAAATAATTTTTATAAAAGTCACCCTGCAGCTTTAATATTTGCAGAGAAAGTTACTGTCAGATAGCCCAAAAAGGCCTCAATTAAAGCCATTTTAAAATCAAATAAAATTGGGATAATTTGAAGCTAATTATAAACCACTGAAGACATAATCAGGAAGAAGATAGTTGAACTGAGATTGATCCAGCTTCCTGTCTTATTTTCTCCCTACTTTGATTCTCTGTTAGCCTTCCCCTTTCGCTGGCACGTCCAGATCCCCCCTTGCGGCCGACAGTTCGTCCTCCTCACTGCTCATGAGAGACGCAGAGAAATAGAGGCAGCCACCGGGAGGTCAACAGGGGTCCAGGGATTAGCAATGCTCTGTGTCAGTCATCGCCTGCTGCTTTCCATCTGTCATATCTCTTTCTGCCGCATACACACTTCATCAGGAATCTGCAGGGCTTATAGGAACAACACGCTCCTGTCTGCCCTCCTTTGAGGATCTGAGCAGCTACTTCCTGTCTGGGAACAGGACCTTGGAAGATAAGTGGGGAAGTGAAATGATATTGTTTGGCTGTGTATGCTAGAGGCTGGACTTGACTGAGCGACATTAGTCATATTGTATGCTAATGTGTCTCGGTAATTAATCTAAGTGGTGGCTGGCATCACACGGCGCCTTCAGCCATAAACCACAGTGATCAACAGCCAATGCAATACACTTAATCTAGCCCAACATCTTATGTTAGAGGTGAACCTTCGGTTTCTGCAGGCTGCTAATCTTCATCTGTGCTGCCCGTCTAATCAGCTGGATGTACTTCCTCACAGGAAGACTATGATGTCCTGTTTTGAATCAAATAAAAAACAGACAGAAAGAGCAGCAGGCCAAGCAGATTTACCGGAGCGGCCTCCATAACCAGCTTACAACACTAACAGAAGCCGCAAAATAGCATCTCCTTAATTTCATCGGCACTACCGTATTTTCCGGACTATAAGTTGCAGTTTTTTTCATAGTTTGGCCGGGGTGCTACTTATACTCTGGAGCGACTTATGTGTGAAATTATTAACACATTATTATATCATATCACATGTTATTTTCACACTAAACCGCCAGAGGGCGCTCTAGGCCTGTGTTGATAATGTGTGTGGTAGAAGCTAGCTCCGGAGTTAGCCGAGTTGTT